>PVKM010031686.1:0-16725 GCA_004027735.1 Carollia perspicillata | reverse complement strand
GCCGTGAAAAAAAAAAAGAACTACTGACACGGGGCCTCTGGAAGGCTCGAAGCAAAGGACTGAAACGATAGGGCCGGGTTCAGGAAGCTGACTCTGACGGCAGAATGAAAAGCGCATCAGGAGAGGCCCACGTGAGAGCCCGAGCAGCTGGGCAGGAGGCTCCCGCGAGGCCCTGGGCAGGGGCAGGAGAGGGTCTGCATTCCGGCAGGGCAGCAGGGAGAGAGGTGAAGGGCAGATACATGAGATTCAGAAGACGGCACAGATAGAGATCGGGTGAAGAGGTGGGGTAAGGGAGGAGTCCTTACGATGACTTCCAGGTCCCTCATTTGAGTAAACAGAAATGTGGCCGGCCTAACAGGAAGCATGGACGTGTATGGGTGAGGTCATGAGGCCCAAGGGGCAGGAGGAGTGCGAGGGCCGGGGACGTTGTCCGGGTGACGGGCTCTGGGCCCCATGAGTGCCACGACCTGTCCAGTCCAGGTTGAAGGTCCTGGCTCACCAAAGTCGAGACTGAAATACTTATGGGTGTCTAGAGTGAGATAGGTCACGTCAGGCAGGAAAAGGGCCACTCGTGTCGTGGGTAACAATGAGACGATCGTCTCTGTGCTAACTGCGCCTTTCTCCCTGCTTACATCATCGCAGGTTCCGCCAGCTCTGCTGTGATGGAGGCTTCCTCCCTCCCTCCCAACTGTCTGCAACGCCTGGCCGTGCAGGGCGAACACTTCCATATGGTGCAATGTTTATATTAAGACAGGGAAAAAACATGAAATGCTTTCAGTAAATTTTATCCAAGAAGCAATAAATTTACAAATCCTAAACAGCTGGAACAAAATATTGGTCTGTAATTGATTTTGGATGAAGGTATTTCAACAGGAACAGGAAACCTGGGACAGAGTTAACTGATGTTTAGGGATTGGACGTCTTCAGACAGCCCTTCCGAATGTAATCTCACACAAATTATCGGCTATCCTGAACCTCTTTTGTCTCATCTGTCAAACAGGTTCGACGATTTCACCTACTCATGGGGTGTTTCTGAGAATTAAATGAGCTCCTGCAGGTAAGACCTTAGACTAGTAGTCATAAACTAGTAGGTACTCAGCAAAGGTTAGTTCTTCCTCTCATTACCCATTACCTATGAGCTGAGCGACAAAGGAGGGGATGCGGTGGACTGGGGTTGGAGGGAAAGGACGGAGCAGTGGACAGGAATGAGCTGTAGGGCTGGTCTATGGAAGGAGGCCATACCGCCTGGGCCTTCAGGTCAGAGAGCTGGGTGAGCGGCAGTGGTTGTTACACAAGATGTGGGGGGAGGGGGTGGTCCGCGAAGCCTGTAGAACCAGGACCTTTCATCTATTTCGGATCCTCACTCACCACTGTAACTATTTCATTCACCGGCACGAACGACATTGTCTAGCAGGAACTGCAGGACACGCAAAAACTACCCCACGTCGATGCAGAATCCGTCCACGGGATTTTATTCCACTGACTCACTGTTACTTCGGACAAACTGCCAACTTTTGTTTAGCGTCCTAGTTACAAAAGCACAGGGATCTTTCAGAAAGATTCTTAGTGTCTTCTACTTACATAGCTCTGACATGTACAAAGCATTTCTACACCGAATACTGATAAGAAACAGGCAGCGTAGGTGTCATTAGCTGTATTTTAAAAGAGCAGATATTGAGTGTAGATTTACTGTGTGTTACAAGGAGTGTCTCCTCTAATCCTCTTGGAAAATGGACAAAGGCAGTACGATTATCATCTGAGGCTGAGAGAATTTAACAACTCTCCCGAGGTGAGCCGGACAGTAAGAGCAGAGGCTGGATTTGAACCCTCATCAGTCTGACTTCAAAGCCTGCTTCCTGGCTCTGAACCGCTGTATTCTGCTCTTGAAGGATCATCAGACACACATTCTTTCCTCGTATGGCAATGCTTGTAGTTTGAGCTCAGCCTAATTATTTGCAGTCATGTAAACAACTGTTGTGATATTGCGCAGAAATGCTAGACTTTTGATCTCCGTTTCCACACTCCGCCCCGAGGTCGCTGGAGACAGACGTGCACGGCGATGCGCAGCCCCTTCCCCAAGGTCCGGGGGTCTGCACAAGACCAACGACTGCCGGATAAAGTCTCCAGATATCAGAAGGATGCGGCGATAGGCTAAGAATCTGTTTCCTATTTACTTATAACAGTTTAATAGCGGTAGACAAAATGTAAGCATAATTCTAGGGAAGGGTAGCTACCAATCTTCTGAATAGTTCATTCAATAAGGCAAAAGACAAACAAAATCTGTTCATAAAAATGTATTTTTCATTTCCTTAAAAAAAAAAACACAACTGTCCAATATCCCGCCCCATCATGCAAACAGCTCTCATGTGAGATTCTTCAGATTTTACGTTTTTTCCATTCTGGCTCATTCTTTGCTTCCTCATCATCAGATTCAACTTGTGCAAACATGGTTTTGGGCTGAGTCCTAAAAGAAAGTTAGAGAGAAGAGGAAAAATGCGGTTGGCAAGTGTTTATTAGATTAGACTTTGCTACTTTTCATCACATGGAAGCACATTTGGGAAAGAAATTACATTTCAATTATTAAATATCAATTGTTAAACTTCTGGCAATGAAAAGAATAATGGAAATGTAATAATGTTCAAGAAGAAAGCCAAGGAGTCTTTTAAAGGGCTTCCCTCTGTGGTAGACTAGGGATGCTATCCTTCCCTTGAATAAAATGAAAGGGAATCAAAATCGGTGGCTTCTCACATGTCCATAACCACCCTCCACGTCAAACCCAAGCTAACCGGAATCCTTTGGGAGGGCAAATTACAGTCACCGTGCAAGAATCCACGCGCTCTTTATTTATTTATAGCTCTCTGGGCCGTCCCTAGACAAGCTGTCCAATACATGTGATTACGGAACTCACGGATGGGAGACTGGGTTATTTTGTCTATTGAGTTTAAAGCAGCAGACAGCATACACGGTAATTTGAGCACTGCCAGCAAAAGCGAAACGAAACAATCAGAGGAACGTTCCCTCCGACGCGCCGACCCTGAGTGGAACGGTCAGGCACGTGGGGAAACACGGCCGAGTACCACTGCCGGGCCCTGGCCACGTCGGCACGAGGACTCACTGCGCTTTGCAAACGCCCCCGGTTCGGCGACATTCCTTTTCACACTGTTCACGCAGGAAGTAATTCCAAAAAAAGGTCAAACGTGCCTCTCTTGGTCATGCTAAACAGCTCTATCACCTTATAAGGAAACATTTAAGCATTATTCTGAAGATGATATATTTTAGCTTAAATCTTCATTTAGAGTTCAACTCATTATATCGATGTAATTCCAGAATGGTAAATACAATACCAGTGACGATAACTCCTTTTGTCTGGCAAGTGAAAACAGGGTTGAAGCCTGACGTTGTGCCTTGCTGTCCCTTTACTGTCCTTGGGGCAGAGGCACAAACTGTGTCTGTTCATGCCAACGTTGTTCTGACATAAGCCAGGTGCTGCGTTTCCTCCAGCACAAACCGGCCACGATTCCTGTCTCTCCAATGACCTCACAGATGGACCCAGAGAGCCCGAGCTGTCCCCATACACGATCCAGTTGGTTCAACATCTTGTTGTCACAGTATGGCATCTACGAAGAAGCCACAGCTCTAGCATTTCGAAAAGCAGCTGTGGATTTTCATGGGTTATGAGTTGCTGAGTTACTGGAGAGCGGGGCCCCGGGCTCTCTATCGGGCGAAGGAGGGCTCCTTCCACAGGCCCTCTTCCGGCAGTGACGGCGGCCGCTTAGGCATGGACAACCCATACAGAGATAAATTTGTCTGGTTTAAAAAATTCTTTGGGTTAGATGTTTAATCTGAGGGCAAAACAAAACGAATATGGTCTTCTAAAGGTATCTGGCAATGCTTCATAAGCTATCTAAAGAGATCTGAAAATGCTCGTTAATTTTAGTTGCAATAGGACTTGTGATCCTGCTTTTTTGGATATAAAAAAAGAAAACAAACAGCAGATCAAAAGAAGGAAACCTAGAGCTTAAAAAGTTTATTTCATTTAAGTATTTACTCTTCTCTATCCCACCTACTCTAGGAGTATGTTTGGCAGACTGGTGGCTAACACCGAGGGGCGTAGATTTAACAGGGCAGAGGGGCATGGGGGAACCCTTTGGGGAGATGGAAGTATTCTGTCATCTTGACCGAAGTGCTGATTACACAGAGGTACACATTTGTCAAGACTTGAAATGAGTGCTTTTTGTGCTTCATTGTAGGTAAATTATATAGCAATAAAACTGCCTTGTAAGGAAAAGCAAAACAAAACCAATGAGCAGAAGGTCAAGAACCAAGGAATGAAAGGGTATGTAACTGAACACAAAACTTAGCACTGAATTGCCTAGCAGCCAAGACAGAAGAAAAAGATTAGCTTTTCAGAGGGGATACTTTTCCCCCCCCTAGCACTGAACTCAGCAAAATTCACTGAGTAAATTTGTACATCACGGCCACTTACACTGTGACTTCCTATTTTTATTTATTTTTATTTTTTTAAAGATTTTGTGGCTTCTACCTTGCTCTCTTTTTTAAGGCTTTTATTTATTGATTTTAGAAAGAGAGAGAAACAAACATCAATTTGTTGTCCCCCTTATTTATGCATTCCTTAGCTGATTCTTGTATGTGTCCTGACCAGGGATCGAACCCACGACCTTGGTATATTGGGATGATGTTCTAACTAACTGAGCCACCTGGCCAGGGCTTCACTTTGTATGTTTAGACCACACGATTTCCACTTCCTCTCCAGCTATTTTAACTTAGAGGACATGACTGGTTTGGAGGGTGGAATCGTCCTCTTTGTGAAACTCCACAGCATTTACTTTATGAGACTGATGCGCTACCTATTGCGCTAACGAGGCACCTCTCCACGGCATTTATTTTAAATTCCACTTTTGAACTAATAACGATGCTGTCAGAAAAACAATCACATTATGTGTATGTGACATCAGATTGTGACACTCAGCTTTCATACAGCCATGTTCCCCTTCCCCAGATTGCCCCAATCAAGGCACAGACCAGTCTCCAAATTTTCCCAGCAATGCTTGTTGCCCACCTGTTCTCTTATTCTGTTGGCCAAGCAGGTAAAAATAAGTGTAAGTGATGCGGACACCGGCCCACAGTGTCCGTGTCCTTAGGGATGAAATGAGACATTCACACGGACTACTGAGTCCGGTAGAGGAAAAGGGACAGCATGGCTTTTCTCTCAAGGGGAGCAAAAGGCGAAGCCCGTGCCTTTATTGGGTTCCTGGGCACATTACAGGATGGTCCTCATTCACTGTGCACAGGTTGCTTCAGGTGGTTACCTTTTACAGACAACAAAGGAGCCAATGCCGCTAATCACTCACAGAAGAGGGATATTTGCAAATGAAAAGGGAAGGTTTAGCATGGATTTTAGGAAATTACTTTGCAGTAAATGTTTGCCACAAATTCTGGTGAGGGGGTTTTTAGCAAAAAGCAAGACTCAAAGCAGCATAGGCACATTGCAGGCCTGATTCCCCACGGGAGGACCCGTCCGTGGGTGTGGGCCCACGCCACGCAAAACGGTCTCAATACATGGTGTTGGCAAAATTACATATCCACATAAAACGAAGGAAAAACCAGACCCTTCCTTATACCAGATGCAATCATTAACTCAGAATGGATCAAAGACCTAAACCAAAGAGCAAACACTATCAACTACGAGAAGAAAACACAGGGAAAATGTGCCCTACCACTTCAAGACGGCATTTCCACGGCCCACCCATTCTGTTTAACCCATTTCTCCAGAACGCTGTGTGTCCTTTCTCCAGAGACAGGCAGCCGTTAACTCAGATTCACAGCTGGGCGGCAGATTTAGCTGGGTTGCCCAAAACCAAAGCCTATAAAGGGACCGACTTGAAGGAAGAGAAAAGAAAGAGAACATCTCCTTCAGCCAAAAGTATAGTCATTGTGGGTACGCGACAGGTTAACGGGGATAAGGCAGCCCCAGCAGAACCAGCCCAGTGCCCGCCTTACTGAGATCAGCTCTATCCAGACCATTTATTCACTTCACCACGGGCTGATGGCCCTCACTCGCCCATTATTCTCAACGTTAACTGGAAACTCAAACGTACAGAAGGCTGATGGGAAACTTGCTCTCCAGTCTGATTAACTCCCTTGGTGAGGAGAAAGCGTTTCTCACTTGACAATATGTGTCACCTTGCTTACTCGAGTTACCGAGAAAAGAACAGCAAATTAGATATCAACTCAGTTCCAGATGCTAACCACTCAACAAGCCAATCGGAGGAGGGCTGAAGGGTTTTTTATTTTGTTTTAGCCTCAGGAAACTCTGCATCTGCTAATATTATTTCATGATGCAAATATAGAAGCTTAAGCAAATGTCTTCCTCAAAATTACAAATTATGATTATCTGATACTCTGTGCTAACAAAATTCCCCTTGGAACATCGCAAAAACTGGATTCTCAAAGTTGTTTGTACACAGGGAGTCTTTGCCGGCAACCGTGGGCTACAGACAAGAGACAGATGCCCAAAAGCAACCAAGTCCCACCTTCAGCATTTCCAGCCCATGGAATTTCGTGTGCAACAGTCAGTAATGAATACAGACTCCCCCTGCAACCGTCTAAAAGGGCATTTTGGGGGTGCGCCGTTTGTGCGGGAGATTCACGCGTGCGCAGGGCTGCCCTTCCCCTCTGCCGCTCTAACCCAGGCCTTCACGCTCCTCCGGCAGCACTCAGGCCAGGCTGAGGTCTCAAAATGTTTTCAGCTGCAACGAAAGGTCCGCAGGTCACATTCTTTGTAATTCCGGATGTTCTTCTGACATGATTCATTCAAAGAGCATAAAGTGAGCTCCAGGGGAATGAGTATGAGGGGAAACCACTTGTAATAGTTAGTCATCAGTATGTGAGTGTAAACCACAAGCTTTTCTGGCGCTGGGCCCACTGTTTAGTATGAAGGAGAACCTCAAAGCCAAGGCCAATTATAGCCATGACTGGACAATCTGCCACACTTGTTAGCCCTGGCAGAATGAAGACAGTCCCTGTGAACTCTGACCCAATCATCACAATTGCAGAATTATTAAGACTAAATAAAGAGTTTGACCAAAAGATTCCACTTGAAATGGCCCCTTCTTTCTGGTGAAGAGCAAATCAAAGATAATTTTTTAAACAATATATTAGAGACACATAAGGAGATGAGAGGTAACAAGATGTTACTAGATGAAGAAAGTTCTATTTTCTTCAGGAAACGAACAATTATATTTTGGAACATAGATAAACACACCTCAGACTCACTACCAGGCACACTAACTCACAACGGTGTGCACGAGAGGGCGGGGACAGGGCGGGGACGGAGGCGGGGCCTATGTGAAGGAAAACAAGAGAGCCCTCTACAATCACCGCTGGCTGGCCACCTCACCACCAAGTGGATAAGCAAGTTGCAATGATTAAATCTTCTCTTTTTTCAACTGTTCAAGTACAGCTGTCCCCATCTCCCTGCTGCCAAACTGCGCCCCCACCCCATCCACCCCACCCGCCATGAATGATTGCGTCTTTCAAGAGCACACAGACCTGAGACGGCCCAGGCACTACCAGGTACTGCCCTCTCTGAGCTTGCATTTACAAAATATAACTTATGTACTGTGGGTGCCACAATGTCCCCCCAAAAACGCACACGGAAGCCGAGCAGCACTGCCGCAGGCCTCCTCCTGTGACCGCCGCTCCGGGCCCTCAGGGCTCACTCAACGTCTCTTTGGCTTCACTGTCGCTCAGCTCGCCCAGTGAGCACTGTCGGCCGCTCGGCGACAGGAGGCAGTGAGTGCGCCCCAGAGGTCAGAAGAGGAGGCTTCACTCTGAAGCCTGACCACCGTGTTCCAATTCCAACTCTGCCGCCCGCAACCTATGTACCTTCGGTCAAGGTGAAAGCCCCGATTTCCTCATCAGTGAAGGGGACAATAATATCACTTACCTCACAGGACTGCTGGGAAGATTAAATGAACAACATAACATTTCTAAACAAGCCTGGCGAGGTGTAAGTATATGAAAATGGCATATTATTATACACCTTGTTTTGGCTATAGGTGCTCCTTACTCCATGTAATCGATTTACCTTTAAAAGGTTGTATTTAGAACATATTCAATAAAATAATTTGTATATTAAATGTAACATATAGCCACTTGCTAATTTTTTAAATCCTGAGGGAAATACTTTTATTATGTAATCTGTCTTCAGTATGAATCTCTATAATCAAAATAATCTATTATAAACATTTGAATTTTCGTAAGGGCAAATCATTTGTGGTCTGTTTTAAATAATTACTTTTGTATTATTACCAAACTTCGGTGTGTAAAATAATCACCTGGGGAGACTTCTTAAAATGCAAATCCCTAACCCCAATGCCACAGACACACGGAGTAGGTCTGGGGCAAGTCCCAGAAATCTGCATTTTTAACCTTTCCACCTCCACCCTTGACTCCAACACAGCCCACAAAACCACTGGGAGAAAACACTGGCTTTCATATAAGAACATGGTGGTTGGCGATGATCAGTCACCTAAATACAACTCAGGAAAAAAGTTACATTTTTCCCTGTGGGTTTACGTCTCTTGCTGACACAAATAAACCTTTACTCACTCAAAGAGGGACTCCTTTCAATACTGCCTACTACCTCGACGTGGCTTTAAACGCATGCTTTAACACACACGGATCCCCGTCTCCTGTACCAGTCAAAACAGGCACACTGAAAACTACACGGGCCACACCAGCAATGGTGGCAGCTCGTCCGGCCAGAGCAGTGACCGTGGCCGAGAGAGCTGTCAGGCTGTCAGGCCCTGGCCGGGGTCCAGGCTCCCGCACACATCTGTCCCTGTTCAGTGTGTAAGCTAAGAGCATTCGGGGTCTCTACCCGGCCCCCTCCCCAGCCAGCTCCCCCCCTCCCTCCAGCAACATCTTTCCACGAGAAACTATAATCGAATCCACCCGTGTGCGACTGAACAGCTGTCCTCCGTGGTCCCGCTGCGTCTGAAAGCTGCCGTGGCCATTACACGGCCAGTGCCAGCGATGAAGCCGACACACTCGGTCCACACCTGGGAAGCGCTCTAAGACCCTCTGTCATCGTCACTGGAGCATAAAGGTGAGCGCGTGCCAAGCGCGAGCAGGGAGGTTTGTGTAAGGTCTAACTGTGCTTTTCTGTGATAAAGTGAGATGCAGTAAATCTTCATTTCATCGCTGACAGAAGTCAATTGCAGTGAAGAAAAACAACCAGACACACATTCTCAATTACAGTGACCTTTATGAGAGAGATCCTTTTAAATATTAGCTTCCCTTCAAACACTTCGCACTTGGCAGTAAACCGTACACCCTAGCAGGTGAGCACAGGAGACACTGCCCGGCAGCCCTGGCTAACAAATCACATGCCACAGACAGACCGTGCCATGAACTTATTATGCAATAAATGTAAGGTGACAAAGTTGGGTGGAAGGAAAGAGAGGGGCGTGGAAGGCAGCAGCAGAAAGGTGTGTGTGGGGCACCAGCACAGTCCTCTGGAAGGCCCAGCAGACCATGGATCGGAAGAAACGGCGTCTAGTTCTACTTGCGATTCATGGTCCAGTGCAGTCTCTAAGCTTCCGAGTCCTCGCTTGGAAGGTGAGGACAGGCCAACACCTGCTCAACCCACTCTGCAGAGCAACTGTTAACTAGCATATCATTCAACTGTGAATATAACTAAACCGCCTACAATGCAGGAAAATACCGTTAGGTAATGGTCAACTACGAACAAAAACAATGTCCACTTCAACTAATTTATTTAAAGAAAGCCGACAATCTAGATGAATGATTTTCTAACAAAACGTTAATCACCAAGCAGATTCAGAAGGGCCAGAAAACCCAAACAGACTACTCACCATGAGAGGACAGAAACGAAAGCGAAATTACGGGATTACTACTCACCCTCCCCTCCACAAAAGCACCAGGCTTGGGCAGTGAGTTCTACCAAGCCCTACAAAGTAGATCTAATGGTATCCAAGACAGTTCAAGAGCCATAACCTTGGGAGGGTCATACAAGGATGCAAGGATGATTCAACATTAGGAAACTCGGTAATACAATTCATCATATTCACTGATCAAAGCAGAAAAATCATATGATCACTTCCAAAGAGAGACGATGAAGGAATTCAATAAAATTCAGCATTGACTTCAGGTGAGCGTGCCTCCCTCTGGTCTTCGCGTGGTGCTTTCTTGGCGTGAGATGCCCTTCCCTGGGGTATCCGCATGGCTCACCCCCCTACTGCCTCCAGTCACAGATGACTTTGGCGGAGGTTCTACCCGATCGCCCTATCTAAAAAGGGCATGGTTTTCTCTCCCTGGTGGCTCTACATACCCTGTCCTTATTTTAGTTTTCTTCTTCGTACTGGCTACCAACTAAGATTTAAGGAGTTATTCATTATCTCTGTCTGTCTACTGGAATATAAGCTCCTCAAACGCTGCTGTAACCCTGCAACCTAGAATCCAGTACCTGTCATCTAGTAGGTGTTCAATAAATCTTTATGAAATGAATACATAAATAAATACACAAATACACAGATAGATAAATAAATAAAACCATGGATTCTTCCTTAATTTTCTATTTCCAAAAGTTATCACACTTTATGGGGAAATACCATTAAATTGAGTAATATGAAACTGCTGCTATTTGACTTTTTTCCACCTATAAAAAGGGCAATTACATGTTTTAACCCAACAGAGTCACTCCTGTCAAAGCTCAAGTGAGGCACAGGTGTGTGCTATCACTGGTGTCGTTTAACAGTGCCTTGGCCATCCCCGTCAGTACAGTCAGATGAGGGGAAGAAATGGCAGGTCGAAAGGAGGAGGTAAGTTTCTCATTACTTGGATATGACATAATTTTAACCCTAGAAACCCCAAGAAAATTAAGTAAGAAGTTATTGAATACAATAGGAAAACACAGTAAATAGGCTGGATATAAAACACTTACATATAAAATAAATATAGATAGATAGATAGAGATAGAGATAGACAGATCTCCACGCGGCATTTCTATACACAAAGGAGTCATAAATTCAGCAGAAGGAAAGATCCCACACCATGCTGAGTGTTCAGCAGTTTTTGACCCAAAAACGGCATGACGATATAGAAGAGGGGAAACAAAAAATGGCGGAAGCACTAAAAAACATCAAAATTGATGAGTTCAAAAACTGTTTTGAGGAGTGGGAAAAACATCTCTATAGGTGTTATAGGTACTCTCCATCAAATAGAGAGTACTTTGAAGGTGACTGACATTTCAACATGTAAGAATAAATACACAATTTTATATAAATAAATTCTAGTATTTTGTGCTCCCCCCCTTGTATAATGAAGAGTAAAGTCATGGAAACCTGCAAGAATTTATAGAAAAATTCTGATAAAAAGAATAATGACAAGAGGCAGCTCTATAATAACGAAAACTATTTGGAACTGATACTTAAACAGACCAACAGAACAGAACAGAGGGCCCAGAAATTGGCTAACATTCCTACACAAGTCCAATGTGTATACTAAAGAAGTCATTTCAATTCAATGAGTAAAATTAAGCCATCCAATGAAAAAATTGTTGCAACATCCGGCTAACCAACTAGGAAAATTAAATGGAGCCCTATGGTGGAAGGCCGGGAAGACCCCTTCCCTCCATTGTCTGCCTTCAATCCCTGAAATCTGTGACTGTTACCTGACTTGGAACAAGGTCTTTGCAGGTGTGATTAAGGACCTTAAACTGAGGAGATGACCCTGGCTATCTCAGGCAGACCCCAATGACATCACAGGTATGCCTAAAGAGAAGAGGAGGCCCACACAAGGAGAAGGCCATGCCAAGACTGAGCAGGGCCTGGAGTGACGTGGCTGAGAGCCAAGGGGGCAGGAAACCTCCGGGGCGGGAAACCTCCGGGGCTGGAAGGGGCACAGCGCAAACTTTCCCCCAGAGCTTCCGCGTGGGGTGTGGCAAGGGCCAACACCTTAACCTCAGACTCTGGGCTTCCAGACAATGAGATAATCAAGTCTTGCTCTTGAAGCCACCAAGCCTGCGGTAATTTATTGCACTGGTGATAGCACATGAAGACACCTACATCACTGAAATAATTCCAGGTGAGCAAAGATTTAACTCTTAAAAGAGCATTAAACAGAAAGATGGGGGATTTACATAATCATGCGAAGTGAAATGAGTCAGAGAAAGACAAATACTGTATGGTATCTCCTATATGTGGAACCCTCCCCCAAAGAAATAAATAACCAAGCTCCGAGACAAAGAGAACGGATTGGTGGTTAGAGAGGAGGCAGTGGGGAAAGAGAGGAGTGGGTAAAGAGGGTTAAAAGGCAAAAAAAAAAAAAATTAAAAAATAATAATTTTAGACAATGAGGTCTTCCTACCTAAAACACAACCAGAGAGAAAAAATTTCTAAAACTGACCACATTAAAATATATTTTTTCACATGGAAAAAATGCCATAAACAAAGTAAAATAAAAACGACTAGGAAGTATTTTCAGTATATGACGTGCAAGGTCTTTGCTATAAGGAACTCTTGCAAATCAATAAGAACAAGTCCAGTCAACCAATAGATGAATGGGCAAAAGACATGAATTAAAGTTCACAAGAAAGAGAGGATCTTTTCTTTAAAGATTTTATTTATTTATCTTTAGAGGGGAAGGGAGAGAAATATCAATGTATGGTTGCCTCTTGTCTGTCCCCTGCTGGGAACTGGCCTGCAACCCAGGCATGTGCCCTGACTGGGAATCGAACTTTGATCCTTTGGTTCCCAGGTCCTCGCTCAATCCCTGAGCTACACCAGCCAGGGCTGACAAAGAGGATCTTAATACATGACAAAATGCTTTAAAATGCAGAAATGTAAGTTAACTACAATAGCATACAGGTACTTATCTATGAGGTTGGCAAAGATAAAGAAGAATGTCCTCTTATAAGGATGAGGGAAGGAGGCAGTGACGCATTGGTCAGTGGGCTAACAAGTCTTTCTGGAGGAAAACTGGGCGCTATCTGTATGAATTTAAAATTCCAACACCCTATGACTTGGCAGTTTTATTTCTAAAGTTTTGCATGGGTAGGCAAGTATGTATGTCCAACGACATTAATTGCAGTACTATTTATGAAAGCAAAAGACCGAAAACAATGTAAACGTCTTTCAATAGAAGATGGCCTTAGAAAAGTATATCCATCGATAAAAAATATCAAGGAAGTAAAAAGAATGGGCCAGATACGTATGGTTGGATCTGGTCCAATGTCCTAAGCAAAAAAACCAACCAACCAACACAAACCAGCTTGTAAAACACCCTGTATACTGTGTTTTTAAATAATGAATGGGTCTCAGCATGCACCTGTGTATTTCTACATGGACTCCCCCCTGAGGAAATACAAGAATCTGCCAGTGGTGGTGTGGGGGGGCCAGGGTGCGAGGGGGGGGAGGTGCATCTAAGTGGCAGAATGAAGAGACTGGGGATTAAAGTGAAAGGGGGGCTTTCGAATTTCCACTGTCCACCCTTTCTCACTGATGGATTTTTTCCCCATTGTGTGTGTGTATGACTTGAAATGCATTACATGAAAATTACATAATTTATTGAAGCCTGATCCTTTATCAAAATAATTAGTTGTTAGAAATTAGAACAATAACCTGGAAATTCTAAGCCCAGCTCCCCGGCCTGGGCTCCATCAGTGAGTGGCTGTCCAGCAGGCCCTAAAAGTTCTCTCTCACTGTCTCATGCTCTGCACTAGTGCGTTAGAGCTTTGACACTGTCTTTGTCTGAATTACATATCACTAATATTGATCAATAACCAGCAGGCGGTATTGTTTCAGTATCTGTGGAGACACCTCGACGATTCACTTGGTGTGTAAACACACACACATCTATTAGGAGCAGTTTGCTATCAAAATGATGCTTGCTGTGTTTAGCGAATTTTAAACCATGACTCCGTTTACACTTCTTTCCTCGGCTCATTTTTTGGTATGTTTCTAAAATGGTTTTCTTTAAATATGAAAAATTTCTAGTAACAGAAAATAACTACTCCATCAAACACAGAAGTGCCAACAGAGGCATAATCTATCAGCTTAAACGACTGTCCGTGAGGCAGCAGTGCAGCTTCCACGCACACGAATTCCACGCGTGTGAAGGCCGCACGCGTGCACAGTCTTTAGCTGGCCAGCCTGCACGTGACCCTCTCAGCTGCTGGGAAACCAGCCGGGGCTCCTTCAGAGATGCGGCGTCTGCACTGTCTGGGGCAGGCCGACTGCGGACAGGCGCCGCTGACCTTACACTTCTCCACTCCCCTGCTGGTTTTTCTGGGAATGCTTGCTAAGAGATCACCTTTGTAAGAATCTTTTATCTCAGGGTCTGCTTCTAAGGAACCCAAGCTGAGATGATGCGCTCTTCTTTTATGCAAAGTGGCCCATCATAATTAGCAGACAGGGGACTGGTATCAGTGTAACATGTAAGTTGAGTTGGTTCATAAGGGATTTATTTCTAGCATACTAATGTTCTAAAAAGTAATTAAGGTCCAGCTTTCTTACAATTGATAAGAAAGCCTTAGCAATATATAAACACATTTAAAAAGCCTGAATACACTTCCAATTATATAAAAATATACACGCACAAATTTACTCACTGAGACATTGTTAGTAACTGCAAAATACTGGGGATAACTTGGATGCCCACACATAGGAGAGTGGCTGAATAAACTATGGCAAATCCATGCAGTGGAGTACTATGCAGCTACGACAAAGCATGAGAGTGAACTCTATGAACTGATACAGGGCGATTTACAGGGCGTACTGCTAAGTAAAAAAAACACAAAGCCCAAAAGAGCATTTACACCCCACTACCCTTCATGCAAGAAAAAAGGGGATATAAAAATACATATCTGCTCATTTGTGCAAAAGAACCATAAGAAAGTTAAGCTAGAAACTAAAGAGACTGCTTACCTACAGGGAGTGAGTGGGAAAAGGACTGAAATGGGGGTGGGGGTTGGGGCAGGGGAGCAGGATGAAGAGGGAGTGAGTGTGTCTGTTAGAGCTCTGACTGCCAGCACCACAGTAATACTATGTGTGCCCTATAATCACCCCAAATAACAGAACACGGGGAAACCCGACAAGGGGATGAGAACACTGACAAATGAGCCTGACTGCACTTCAACTGAATGACATAAGCACATGGACAGAAGGGGAGAAGAAAAGGTCTAAACTAAGGGACTTTGGAAAACAGCGCCTTCCCTGGATGCTGTACGGCTGAAAAGGACAGAACGCACTGCACACGAACGCTGTGATCGAGTTAGGGAAGGTGCTTCTCACGCGGGCCCAGCAGTTCTGAAACTGAATTCTGATAATGAGATCTGGGTCTCTCACTATCGGAGGAGGAAGTCACAAACAAGGAAAGGGGGATAGGGTAAATGAACCCTGTGCCACAGAACTGAAGTCAGGCATCAGTTCATACTCGCGGTTTTAAAATACAAAACAAATACAGATAGCCACACACAGAAACACAGATGCGTGTGCATGTGTAGGTTAGTGTGCATGCGTGTATTTCCAAGTCTTGTCAGCTGAGAGGACCTGGAAGCAAGGACATTTCGGTGGTAATCAGCACAACTAGCACCAACCACCTGGTTTCTAAACATCATTCTCCAACCGCAGAAACCAGAGATCTGTGGAGAAAGGGTTGGTTCTAAGACTGGGGTAGGAAAAAGCAAGATGAGCCCAGAACATCTTGTGGTGCCAGAGAGTAAGGAAGTGCTCAAAAAAAAAAAAATAAATAAATAGAGGGACTTGATGTGGGAAGGCAGGAGCCATTCTGAAGCAGATTCTATTGGCCGAAGCCAGACCAATCTGAGCAACCAACTCAACAATGACAGTACTGGATTTTAACCTGTAAGGATCTTACAGTCCACATGGAGACAAAAAATACCTGAAAAAGTGAATGAATGCAGAAAGGACAATTCTTCCTGTCAGTAGAACTCCGATTAATAAATGCAGAAGGAAAGAGGGAAACGGAAAGCCACTGTTAGGCGAGCACCACAGCACTAACCGTTGCAGGCAAACATGCCCATGGATGACC
The DNA here is from genome assembly GCA_004027735.1 of Carollia perspicillata. NCBI lineage: Eukaryota > Metazoa > Chordata > Mammalia > Chiroptera > Phyllostomidae > Carollia > Carollia perspicillata. Next base: position 627 of record PVKM010031686.1, on the reverse strand, counting down.
AAAGTAGAGAGCCAAGTTTAAGGCGAGACAGGACTTGTATCATCTTTAAGTAACACCCCCAGAAATGTATTAGCTCAAAATGCAATGACGGTAGCTTTGCAGTGGAGAAACGTGGCAGGCACACTACCTAATCCACGTGACCAAAGTTAGCATCACCCATCACCAGACACTGCGACACGAAGCCTTCGGTGTGACGCGGTAAGAAGGAAACATCACCCTTGTGCTATTTCTGCCCGACTGAGAGAAAGTGCACAAAATAACAGGGCAGTGTTCACTGGAAGTGCCAAGGTCAGGAAGGACAAGACAGACCGAGAAACTGTGGTGGCTGGAGGAGACCAAGAGGTAACAAGCAATGCAACTTCAGATCCTTGACAGGGTCCTAGAATCGAGAAAGGTGGAAAAACTGGGGAAAATCAAGTAAAGTCTGCAGCTTAATTAACAGTACCGGGCCAATGTTAATTTTGTATTGTTGCTAATTAACTGGACTGTGGTTATGGAAGGTGTCAACATCAGGGGAAACTGGGTGAAGAGTGTACACGAATTCTCTGTACTGGTTTTGCACCTTTTCTGTAAGTCTAGAATTATTTTACAATAAAAAACTAAAAAGCCCCAAATTCTACGATAACG
>PVKM010031685.1:0-16729 GCA_004027735.1 Carollia perspicillata | reverse complement strand
GACTTTCCCTTTAAATTATGGTTTCACGCTGCTGTTTTGTCTCCGCAGATGGTAAACAGACCATTCTCTGTCCATCTGGTGTGGGCGCTCTGGATATTTTTGGCTTGAAAGTTCAACGGAGGGGAATTCAATTTCTGTCGGTCATTATCTTTCTTGCCCTCTCCCTTTGCCTCTCTGACTTGGTCCATGTGCGTCAACTTCCCGTCTCCATGCATCTGGAACTTGTGTTATCCCTGAGTTGCAGCCTTCTGGTAATTGTTCCGAAACAACAGACCAAAGGAGAGAAAGGAAAGAAAACAGAAAGAGAGACTTTGTCAGTACAATCATTTGAGGAAAACAAATAATGCATGGCAACATATTTTGCTCGTTCCAAATTGGTTTGGAGTTGGTTTACTCATGGAAAATGCCGAAAGACAAATGGGGCCCTGTGAGAATGAATGTGAAGTCTGCGTATTTACAAACAGGCTTGTACGTGTTCTGGCTATGAGGGCAAACACGCCCTGCCTACGACTCATTAGAACGTGATTTGGCTGGGAAAATTCTCCTTCCTCAAGAGTGTGATCAAATGAGCTGCTGACAGATGAGAAAGACTAGGTTAGAAAGGCTGGAATTCTTGAATGAGGAACATACAAGAGGCCTTAGAGGTACTCTAACCTGAGACCCTCACTTGACAGGTGAAAACGGAGCACGGGTGACTTGACCGAAGTCCCACCAGCTGTTAAGTGACACAGCCCATGCTAGAATCCAGCTGGTGACTTGGTTAACTGCTCTGTATTGGTAGACTGAAATAAAAAGGAATGACATCTAGAATTTTTATTTGAGTTTTCAAGATTTGGGGGTCTAATACATAATTTCAGTAAAAACAAAGATGCAAGTGAATTTAGACACAAAATAGACACTCTTTTATATGCTGGTTTCCAGATTGCACTCCATGGAGCCTCAGGCACCCCCAGAGGTGCTTCTGAGACCACCCGGCAGCCCAGGGAGAGTCTGGAGTGGGGGGAACTCTGGCCGACTCTGCCCCCCACTCCTCCCCTGCCCCCAGCCAGCATCCATGATTAAATTAAAGTGTCTCAGTCTCTATTGTTGTATACTTTCCTTCTTAGGCCATATTTTAGAAAAGTACATTAAGTGGATTAGGTTCCACTAGCCCATTTTCAGGTGAGCAGAGAAGGAAGTAATTTTCTCAAAGTCATTAATTGAGATAATGGCAAAACTTGAACAAGATCACAGGTCTCCCAGCACTTGATCCAGCTGACCACACCTACTCAGACTGCTGCAGAGGAGTCATTTGATAAGAGTTTAACGGTGTCAGCACTGGCCCTCAGGGCTTGTTTGCCCTCTCTGGCCTGGGGCAGGTTGCTATTTAAATCACAAATGCCCATCCAATGAAAGAAACCAAGTTTTAAATGGCCCATTCAGAGACGAATTGAAAAATGATTGAAGAGTGGAGGCATGGGTTTTCCTCTACCCACCTAGACAGGAAGATGAAACAAGCCCTAAAGGAGAAAAGATGCAAATCCAACAAAGAAGGCAGGAGATCACAAAGGAGATCGGAATGGGGTACGGGATGCAAGGGAGTGGGCAGACTGCAGGGTCGAGAGTTCCTGGCCGGAGTCAGGTAAGAATCAGGTGATGGCTAGGGAGTTAGGAAAGGTGGTGACTAAAAGCCAGGAGGGAAGGGAGAGAAGGGCAGTGGGCTGGCACAGGGCCAGAGGGCTGGATCCTGAGTGGCCAGCTTTTGGCCAATTTCCTCCAGCCTCTGGACACACAACCAACTGTGGCCCAGGACCTTCCAAACAACCACTGTAGCTGAAGGCTGGTCAGTCCACACATTCTGGGGGGTATTCCCCCTCCCTTTAAATTGTCACTTGTATATGGACAACCTGTTATTCTTAACTTTGGCATGACTTCGATTTTTTGCAATTCTGTTCAGGTGTGTGCAACTGCCATCGTATCTTCAGGGTCCTTGGACTTTTTTACTGAATTTTAAAATACCACTACCTAGATCATCCTCAGGGCAAGAAGTATCCCACTCCAGTGCAGGACCAAAATAAACCAGGAGAGTGAGTGTGGTTGAAGTAAGGGGCTTAGGGTGAACCCATGTTTTGTCTCCTTAAAACAAAAGTGAAGACCGTCTCAAAAGTACAATGCCTTTTAATCTGACCCATGATATTGTCAAAGAGTGGATCATTGTTTCTATTCTTCTTTTCTTTCTTTCTTAAAACTACACAGCTTCACTCTGTGTCATGTGACTTTGCAACAAGTATCAGTAGCTGTTATTAGAATAGATAAAACCGTGGATGTTGGGCTTGGCCATGGATGTTGTTACTTTGAATGTTAATGGACTTGTCATCATGGGACTTGTCAATGTATTTGTACTAAATACACTGTGGTGAACACTGTGGACTCTTGGGTTTCTGCTATTTGGGATAAGAATGAGGTCTGATTAGCCACCTGTTCAGGTAAGTGGAGAATGGGTGGACATGAACCCAAACTGTATCCTAGTGCAGGTGTAGCTAATCCTCAACAAATGGGATCAGCATCAGAATCCCAGCCAACCTACAGATCTGGCAGCAAGAAAAATCAATGTAAGCTGCTGAGGTTTTACATTTCCTTATTATACCTCATTATTGCTGATTGCTCTCGGTAGCATTCAGTCAAAAGCACTGCATCATGGGAGATAGTACAGTGGTTAACAGCTTAGCTCTGGAGTCCAAATGGCAGAGTTTGAGCTCTGATTGTGTTATGTAGAGCAACACCGTACAGAGAAAATGAATTAAGTACCCCGTGAGAAATGTGTTTGTAGCTTCCCCATCTGTCCTGGTGGTACTTCGGCTTGCCATCATTCGTGGACACGTGCAGGGTGGTGAATACTTTGAGTCACCTGATCTGCATGTTCCCAGCTGAGGTTGAACCAGCCATGCTCTGGCTTCTCAGTTCAGCTCTCATACTGTAAACAAATGTCCTTTCTGTGGTCCATCTAGCGCCCTGTCTTTTGCATTTGTGTGCTTTTCTGTGGGTGGGTTTACAGTTCAAAATGGCCCCCAACTGTAGTGTGGAAGTGCTAGCTATTGTTCCTGAGTTCAAGGAACAATAGGCATATCAAGCTGTGATGTGCCTTCCGGAGAAATTAGACGTGTTAGATAAGCTTCATTCAAAGCATAAATTGTAGCACTGTTGACCGTGACTTCGGTGTTAACGAATCAACAATATATATACATTAAATGAGGTCTTTTGAAACAGAAATACACATGAAACAAGGTTAGATATTGATCGGTTGAAAAAAATATTGTAACCAGAGACTCACAGGAAGCTAATCTTGTATTTCCCCCAGAAGCAGCAAATGAGAGTATTCACTAATTCAGTGACGAACAACCACCCTGAATAATGAGAATCGACTTTCTGGAACGTAACTACCACGCATAATAAGGATCGACTGCACTTACCTTCTAAGGTTCTTGTTCAAGTTAAATAAGATAATAAGTTATGCGACACACTTAGAAAGGTGTCTTAGAGCACAGGAAATATTTGTAAATATTACCTATGATTTAGTCATGCTCGAGAATCCCTATGGTAACATAAGAAACTAAAAATTATGTAAGTTGGACCACAGTGATGTGGGTAAGGTTAGTGACATGTTTATAGACAGGGCTTTCATTGATTCTGCAACAGGGAGAGATTAAGACTGAAGGTGACTATCCATATTTTGGATCTTAGCTCCTTGTCGCAGCTGTTGTTTGCAAATACCTTCTCCCATTCAGTTGGTTGCCTTTGTTTTGTTGGCAGTTTCTTTTGCTGAGCAGAAGCTTTTTAGTTGGATATAGTCCCACTCATTTATTTTTGCTTTTACTTCCCTTGCCTTTGAGGTCAAATTAATGAAATCCTCTCTAAGACCAAGGTTAAGTTCACTACGTATGTTTTCTTCTATAGAAAAAAAAAACAACTCAAGGCAATAGTGAGAAAAATAAGTAAGACCAACACAGGGATCGGAAAATCATGTCATCAAAAGAATTTTACCCAGGGATCCAAAGAGACCAGCAGATAGTTTGAATTTTACGAGTTTGGACCCTGGGACCACTGGGACCACTGTCATAGACAACCTGAAGCCTGAAAGGTTTGGTCCGCTGGTTTCTTCATTTCATATTCTACCACACTGGTTGAAGGATTTTAACCAGGGTGTTCTTCTGGAAGGCCACAGTGACTGGAGAGAGCCAGGAGTTCTTATTTCTGGCATTTCCTGGACAACATGGAGGTAGAATTGTTGCCACATTCTGATAAGCTGTGGCTACTATTGAATCACCACTGAACAAGAGAATACAAGCAAGAACCACCCAACATATCCCAGACAACCCACCAAAATGTGAGAGATAACGATAAATTGATATTGGTAGCTATGAGGTTTGGGGGTGATTTGTTAGCAGGTGACCAACTCTTCCTTTTTTTAGTTTTAGGTTTTTTTTTCAGGATGCAGACATTTCAGTGCGAACACCTGGATGTTTCAGGCAAACTGGGATGATGTGTTAGCAACAGATAATTAAAACAGACCTAGCAAAGTTAAGAAATTGTCCTATTGATCACCATTGTTGAATGTTGATTATGTTGGGGGTAAAAACCTGCCACATGGGCTGCAATACTATTCTTACACTATTCTACCTCAAGGATCAAATCAGAATCTTAGACTGATTAAACTGCCTTTCCAACTCTACAGTTCCATGCATCTCTTGGTCCTTGTGTGAGAGAACAAGATCCAAGTTCCTTCTACTAATTCTTCTGGTCTTAGCTGAAAAGTCACATCATTCCCGAAGTGATTTGGACAGCCCTGTTCCTCCCCTGGACATCACTATGCTGTCATGCACATGTTTTGTGGTGGTCATTTTTGTAATTACTCTGTTGAAATCTATTTTACCTGCTAGATAAAGCTGGCTATTGAACACCGACTCCAGCACAATACTTATGTCGAACATATTGCTTAAATAAATATTGGTTAAAATAACAAATTCATTAAAACTCCATATACTAATTTTAAATTTACTTTAGAATATGAGGGAATTGATTTTGATACTGTTGAATGTCAACATTGCATTTTAGGATTGATGTAGTTTAATTTTTGTATTTTTCACTGTAGGCAAGATAGATAGGAAAGCATGAATCAGTCGATTTCCACCTAGCCTTTGGAATATCGATCAGTTGAGAAAAGGACTGTAAACAGAGACTCACTCCTTTGGAATACAGACTCAAAAGGAAGGGTCCTCATGATATCAGAGCACATCAAAGAAAAATGATATACTGAAACATATTTAAATTGAACGTTTGAAATGGCTATCCTAACAAAGCCTTTCTGTTTCTGTTATGTTTTGCAATGTAATCAAAATTGTTTTTTTTTTTAACTCTAACATGTTTATTTTAAGTGTGTGACATATTTTGAGTGAACTTTCTTTCTGACAGGAGTATCGAACTCCATTTGGAGTGTATCCAATTATCGCAAATTCTGTTCGTAACACCAAAATTCCAAGAAAATAAGAAGAAAAGTAGTTTAAAAAGAGTTGTTTCCATGCCAAAAAGCCCAACTCTTGTCATCTGGACTTCAAGAAAATCTACTGGCTTTTTGCCTCACTGAGAATCAAGACTCCCATTTTACTAAGCAATTTTAAATGACAATTAAAGAACATTTTAAAAATGAAATAACAAAATAAGCTGGTAAAGCTGAATAGTTTAGGAAATTGAGTTGGGAAGATAAGGGTGAGTCAATCTTATTTTTCCAACAATTGTGTGAAGTTTAACAAGGCCTGCATTAGTCTTTCTGTGCCTAACAAAGTAATAGTTTAGCAAAGTAGAGACTCTTGTGTTCCAATTATGTTGATTTTTTAAAAATAAAATCACATTGCTCTAGGGCCCTAAGGTGTCATCCAGAATCCCTTGTCTTATTTGACAGATGGGGTAGTGAGCCCAATCATGGACAGATCTGAAAGGATCTTCTTCCAGAAAGTTCCAGAAAGCTCCAGAGAGTTAAAGGCACTGCTGAAACTAAAAGCTAGTGAACCATTTTCCAGTTCAGTATTTTTTAGTTGGTTTATGGGTTTATCTGTATTTTTGTTTTTGAGGATGTGAAGAGATGAAGGTGGAGGAGAAAGAGGGCTGAAAAAAATGTGTTTCATTTCCAGGTTTTTCCAGGCATCCTTTTTTACATGCCTGAGACTATATTTTAGTCACGGTATTTCAGCCCCATTTTAAAGTTGATATTGTAATAAAAGCACATTTCATGTTACATATAAAATCTTTATACATACATTCTTAGTGTTGATATGCTGCTTTGTTGAGCACAGGTGGCATTATTTATCAGATTGAGCCATGAGGCACTGCCACTTTGGTGGCTTAAATATGACCAACACTAGCAATTTCTTACCTTTCAATTTATAACTAATCCATATCACGAGCTCTGTGTAGGTGTTTGAATGAGCTGCAATGATATTTGGAGGGAAATGCACATTTGATATACACAGTTTTGCCACAAACATCACCCACGCGTTAGAATGTCACCAAGCACTTTCCTCTTGGGAGCAGAAAGCCTTGTAGCCAGAGGCTCCAGGGTGGCTGGAAGGACCCAGTAAAATACTGCCCGGGCCGGGGAGAATGGCAAGCCCTTCTTTCAAAGTGTTCTCACTCACAATCTGTGGGAGCCTGGCAAGGCCAGAAGAACAAACTCCTCTAATTCGGATGTGGCTGTACCTTTCCTCTCCAGAGCTATTTTGTCATAAGTTGTACCTTTTACCTACATCAAAAGTATCTGTGGCTTTTGTCCTTGTCTGTTAGCATCTGTCCATCACGCATAACCCCCACACGCTGTGACGGGCACGTATTTGTGCACGTTAAGGGATTGCTATTTGGAAATAGTTCCTTAAGGGAGATTTCCGAAAGGAATTTCTGTGCCAATAAATAAAAATATTCCGAAGGCTCTTCCTATGTGTTGCCAAATTGATTTCCACAAGGCCATTAACAGTGTTACACCCACCAGTAATTGATCGAAGAGCTCATTTGCCCGCATTATCACCAACATGTAGTGGTATCCTTAGGAGGTTAAAATTCGTGTTGGCTCTTTTGATGACTTAGTTCGATATCCTGAGGTCTTCTCCACCACATCGAGCTGTTCAAGCACAAATGGTAATTGCATGTTTCTTACCTCCAAGCTCTCGGTCCCCACTTAGCAGAGGTCTAAAATTTGGGGGCAAACACTTGTAAGGACTCAGGAAAAAACAGGTTGTCTTCTATACTGCTGCCTTTGGACCTTCAGCTGGCCAGCATGTTTTCCCAACCATTGGAGTTGATTTTCCAAGGCAAAATCACAGCTTGACTCTCTACCATCACTTTTGAATTCAGAAATGCTTAGAGATTTAAAAATGTTCCTTGCCTGTGAATTGAGGATCACACTGGTAACATTTAGGGCTAGAGAGAAAGCATGGTGTTTTTTCAATGACTGTGAGTCATTATCGGGGCTATTAGCTAATATTTAGGTAATAATATTCACTCGTGCCCATGTCATTCGATATATCAAGCAAGCTGTGGCATGGGAAGGATCCATGGAAAGAGCTCTCGAGGATGAGCTAGCCGCATTGTTTAGGGACTTAGTCAATCACATGGAGTAGCAGGAAGAACTGGGGATGTGGAATGGCCTTGCTTGAGGTTGGCTCGGCCTCTATCAATGACTAGGTCTGTGGGTTTAGAAAAGCCTCTTTTTATCTCTGAGCACCCATGTTCTCATCCCTGAGCACAGTGTGGCTGAGGAGCATCCTGATATCATTGATGTAAAGTACCCGGCACAGTGGAAAAATGCAATCCATGCTAATGAGGGAGGGAGCACACAGTGTTGTGGCGTAAGAGCAAAAGCTATAGCAACCCAGATCTGAGTTCAAATGTTATCTCCATTGGAATAATTTTTGGAACTCTCTGGAATTCTGTTTCTTTATCTGGTAAAATAATAATACCTTCACTTATGGGTATTGTGAAATATCAAAGAATCATAATGCATGTGTATCGTTTAACCTAGTGCCTGATATGTATAGTAAATGGTGCTTATTCATATTATAAGATCATTGTATTTTCCCTCGCTCTGTTTTTGTCAAGCACTAAGAGTGCAGTCGCAGGTTCCTTTTTCAATCCAGATATTAATATATACCTCAAGGTGCTTTGCAAGCCCTAGCAGCTTGTCAAAAATGAACACTATGTGTCACTTTGATCTACTGTTCTTTTCAGAGTGCTGTCAGGGTGGCAGGTTGTTTTTCTGTATGTGCCACAAAAATACATAATAACGGATGTTAATCCTTAAGGCACTCATACTATGAATGATGTCCGACTGCTTGCATTCCAGAGCTGCCGTTCCTTATTGATGCCTTAGGCACTCTTCATTAAATCCCCCTTTTCACCAGCTCAGTTGTTTGACCTTGAAAATGAAATGTTAACCAAAAGAAAGACTGTATGTATGTACATAGTTGTGTGTACAGATATGCATAATGACATATGATAGATGATAAATGGATGGATAGATAGATAGGTAGATACATACTGAGTAATTTGTCCAAAGTTACACAATTAGTAAGTAGAAGCGTAGGGAGTCAGGAAACCTGGCCCCAAAGCCTACTCTTTATCAGGTGTTTATTTTCTCTATTCCCAAACAAAGATACGGAGTATTCCTTTAAGGATTATTATAATCGATTTGTGTAACATATTTATTTTCAGGTGGTGACCTCAGGCATTGTCAAAAAATCTTTTGCTGGCATTGTGACCTGTTTGATCCAAGAATTCCTTCACATTTTTATGTGGAGGGACACCTAGAACAGGCAACCGCACCGACAGTGGGGCCCCAGATAGAGAGCAGCCCCTCTAGAAAGAATGGTTTCATAATACAAATATTTTTCAAGGTGGTGTGTTCTACAATAGCATATTTTCACAGGTAGAAGGGTCTTGTTGCTGTCTTGCAAAGCAAAGACTATGGAAAAACTCCTATTTCTGAGAAGATATGACAGAGCTAGCTTTCGGCACTATAGAATGGATAAAAGGAAGACAGCTTCAGGCGGCACTTTTTTTTTCTTTTTCAGAGTTTCTGGTGCCCTTTATAGAAAAAAGCGCTGTGCAGTCAGTTCTCATTTTATCAGAACTGCCGTTGGCCTACTTGGATCACTCTGGAAGATAGGTGATTACTGATGTAAGTTCAGTGCAGCTGATTCAAACAGCTCATAAACCCTTCCAATACTTTAAAATGTCCACAGTTTAAGATTTCATAAAGCAGTAGGGGGATATCTATGTAACAGTAAATATTACTGGGGCAGAAGTAGTCTTAGAATTTTATATAAACAAACTCCACACAACCAAAAAACTGGCAGTATAACAGCCATAACAGTCTACTGTTGATTAACAGTGCACCCTCTCTGTACCATCATGGTCAGCACTGGGGAAGGTTAGTGTCGGAAGCCCACACGTTCTCAGACCCACACTGCGTGGCGCTCGCCACCAGTCTGAATAGATCAGTGTGGAGTGGAGCTCCACACTAGTTCAAAGTCTGCAATTACATATATCCATAATTCTATGATTTATACTAGCAAAATCTTGTGGAATGACATTTAAATAATTTTTACCAAATTTTTTACTAAGGCATACTTTTTCATGCAGTTAATTCTTCCTTTCTTTAGTGTTAGGCAAGTTTTGAGAAATGAATATGGTTTTGAAGCACCACCACAATCAAAACAGAAGATACGGCACACGTCCTTCACCTCCCCAGACTCCCCTGCCCCGCTCTGTAGTCAGGTCCCCCACACTAGCCCAGCGATCGTAGGAAGTGCACGTTAGGCAGACTTTTGCGTGCTGTTTTTTCACTCAGTGTAATTTATTCAGGGACCCTGCGGGTGCTCGCACACTGTCCTTTCCTTCTGCTTGGCAAATGGGATTCGGGTGCGTGGCTGCACCACCGCTCGTTTGTCCGGCCATCCGCTGAAGGCCACGTAGGTGTTCCCAGTATCTGGCTAGTAGTAACACAGCCATTACAAATATAAACATAAACCCTTCACGCGAATAAAAGTTTTCATTTCTCTTTTTTGGATACTCCAGAATGAATTGGAGTTGTATGGTCCTCATATATATAACTGTATAAGAAACTGCCCAACTTTTTTCCAAGAGGCCATCCTATTTTGTATTCTCATGAAAGATGTATGAAGATTTCATTTATGTACCTCATTGTCAGCATATGGTATTATTATATATTTTAGCTATTCTAATAGGTAAGTAGTAATGTCTCACTGTGGCTTGTGTTGCATTTCATTAATAGCTAATAATGTTGAGCATTTTTTAATGTGCAGTGTCTGTTGACATCTTTTGTGTGTGTGTATGTGTATATATATATATTTAGACTGGGTCATTTTTTTTTTATTATAGAATTTTAAGAGTTTTTTATGTTTTCAAATACTTTCTCCCAGTCTGTCTTGTATTTCCATTATCTTAATAGTGTCTATCAATAAGCAGAAGTTCTTGATTTTAATAACACTTAATCAATTGGTGTTCTTATATGGATTGTACTTTTGGTGTTATATCTAAGAAGTTTTGCTTAATCCAAGATGAAAAATATCTTCTCCCATGCTTTCATCAAAGATTTTATGGTTTTAGGTTTTGCATTTCCGCTTCTTACCCAACTTGAACCCTCTTTCCTGGGGCAGTTTTGTCAATGACTGGCCCTAAGTTCCAGTGGGCTCATTGAAGGGCTCCTGTGATGGAGATGGGATGGAAGATGGATCCCCAAAGGGAACGGACACAGCTCGCACAGAGTGGAGGAGTCCAGAGACGGACGATGCCCTGGCAGCCTTGTCTTCTTGTGGGGCTGACATCAAAAGGTACGAAGTGCAGAGCGAGATTCACCCTGACGGTCTCCAGGTTCACAGTGAGAGTGGAGATGTGAGTGCGGGGGAGTTTCCAGATGGAGGGTTTTGCCAGGATCTTGAAGTGATGCCAGGGGTCCTGGTCTGCCGACTCTGGACTTCTTTTAAGTGAGAAACTCACTTGTTTCAACTTATGTTATTTTGGGTTTTTCCACAAGGTACAACCAAGCCAAGTTATGCTCGATAGAGGTTGCCTCTGAGATGCACTCTGTGGTTAGAAACCAGAATTGAATCTCTTAGGCTACAGTATGCCATCTATGTTAAGCTCTGACAGTGAGATGAATTAGCATAAGATAATTTATGGATGCAGAACGTATTTCCCTTCATTGACTTCCAAGAACTTAGAATTCCTTTCCCAGAAAGACTTGAACATTTTTCAAACAATGTGGTCAATTTGGGTCTTCAGAATATGACCCCACTACCACTAGCCACTGAAGAAATTGCTTTGGTTTTGCAAAATTAATAGAAGATTCATTTTCTTGTGCCTTTAATGCCAGTCAGCTCTTTTACATGGTCGGTTTTCCTAGGAAAGGGGGTTAGTATGTTAAACCAGTAATTAAGCTGAAGCTTCTGTTCCTCGGGATTTAGTTCCCCACTTGTTATGTTCAGGTAAACTAGTGCCTTAGAAGAAGCAAATGCATGAGTAACAGCAGAGTAGAAACCCAGCAGGGCTGGCCCCTTACAGATGAAGCCAGTGGTCCCAGTATCTCAGCACATCTGTGTCCTATCAGCAGGGCCATCCATCAGTGCCTGCCTGGAAGGGGCCAGGTGCCCTGAGTCCTGTTGTTCCACATCTTTGCTCCCAGCTGCTTCACTAGCCATGGCAATCATTGTCATGCTTGAGTGGCCTGACATCTCAGGCTGGTCTGGATGCTTGATGGATGCGTTCATCTTGGCCCTGGTGAAGGGCATCATATGTTCCAATTGAGATGCGGCCAAAATCCAGCCCCCCCCAAAGCCCAACAATGTCAGAGGCAGTGACTGTAGAGGACTGGGAGTTAGGTGACTTGAGTTCAAATCCTAGATTTGGTAAGTCTGGATAAGTCACTTAGCTGTTATAAGTCTCTGTTCCTTAAGGTATGAATGACCCAGATTCACTTAATAGTTGATGAGTACCTACTAAGAGCTAGAAGCTAGGTTAGGAGGAGACCCAAAAATGATCTGCCTCAAAGGAGCTCAGAGACTAGTGAAGAAGAGATATCCTATAGTGGGTATTACTTTTCCCCCATAGTGTTATTTGTTGGAGGGGTTCAATGAGATGACATATATGAAAGGACTTTAAAGCTGAAATACTCAATTAGTGTAAACTGATGCTATAGCACTTGAAAATAATATCACAAATCACTAGGGGAACATTTAATGCAAGCTTAAATTTATTAGGGATGCTCTTAGACTTGGTGTGGTAGAAGTTTCTATTCTTCACTCATATTTTGTTCTCCAATTCTTCCTGGCCAATGGGAGGTGTCCACTTCTCCACCTACTTGTAGTTAGACCAAGTCATGTGACTAGCCTTGAGCAAAGAGGTGTGAGAAGTAAGACACATTATTTTGGGCTGAAATAAGTAACTGCTGGTGAGAAGTAGCCTTGTGCTCAGCTTTGGCAATCGAGGATGACTTCATTCCCAGGTGGTGCTTGCTGAAGGATACTGGGATCTTTGTGGACCTGAATTTCCTAGAGATTTTTCTAGATCTGTAGGAAATTTTTCAAGACAAATAAGTACATTTCTGTTGGTTTAATCCATTGTTTTAAATGTTGTTTGTAATGTCCTCATCATAGATTAACTTAATACATTTAGTATCTTTCAGGTCTTGATCTGGTGGAAGGAACTCTACAGAATCTGTCCCTCTTGAAACCAAGATGTCATGTTGTGGTGTTATAATCGAACTATTTTCATTTCCATGAGAGGCCTGAGTTGATCTTCCATCTGTTGCCCAGGGCCAGTGCCACCTCTTCAGTGCTGAAGAGGTTGCCTTTCCCCCTGGTCCTTGGGTTGACCAAGTGTTAAAGGTTCACATTTCTGCAGGTAGATGGTCATAGGTCTAAATCCTGCCTTTGCCATTTATTCACTTTGTGACCTTGGACCATTGACCTAACTCTCCAAACCCCATATCCTCACCTAAAACATGAATATTCACAGTTCCTGCCAGTCAGGGTTCAGATGGGGATTAAATGAGAGGATTCGTGTAAACATTTTGCTGATAATAAGTGATTAAAACCTGGTTCATGGTTGCTGATGATTTGTTATTCCACAACACATTCTAAATGGAGTGGACATCTCTCCTTGTCTGGTAGTTCACTGTGTGCTGGGCCCTTCCATCTCCATGAACACTGTAGATTGCCGGAAGAAAAAGGCAGTAGCTAGGAGCTACCCAGCAGTCCCCACGTAAGCACTGTTGTTTGCTTCAATGTGCTGCTGCAGTTGGAGGAACCCAAACTGCATGTGAAACATGGGCCTGTATTATTATTGTTATTATATTAGATCTACACAAGGTTGCGACTGGGACTTCTGCAGTTACTTTCTTAGAGGTGTTCATAAAGGCACTGAGCTAGAAAGGGTGACACCCCCTATGAGGAGCGAGCAGATAGAAACTGATACAAGGGTGGAAGCTGATAGCATGAGCAGGCGCACATACATTGTAAGTAAGCATCTCTGCCCTGATCCTTGTTCAGGTCACTTCCCTAGTTCCCTGGTCCCTGAAACAGCCTCCCAGTCTCCCTCTCTTTCCCTCCATCTTTTTGATTGAGGACATTCTAAATCTACAATGCAAAAGTTATCGTTGGTAATTGTGGTTATTTGAGGACTATGAACATGCCTTCCTCTGGTAGACAAGGAGGTGTACTTCCAAGATCTCCCTTCAAAACAGGACTTCCTGTGCAGCGTAGAATGCCTGTGGGGACTGGCTGAGGCAGGGGAAATGTCTTGGCCACTTTTGGTGTAAGATAACTCTGGAGGGCAAAAGGGCTCTGGAGTACCCTGCTCGGTTGCCGAGGTTTTTGCTGGGTCGGGACTGCAGGCCACCTTTTCCCTCTGCTCAGTTCTGTTTCTTCCACCTTCCTTTGATAGGTGTTTGTTTTCAATAAACATTTTTCAGTCCCAACCACATCCTCTGTGTCTTCTTCAGTGACTAGAACATTCTGCACCTCTTCATCTTCTTTTCTTCCCCCGCACTTGCCACAGTGTCTAACGTGTTCTAGATAATACTAATCTCCCAGCTCGATGTAACGAAAACCTGGGTTCCTACTGTGTGCCAGATATTGCTCTAAGTGTTTGGAATACATAAGTCAACAAAAATCTTGATGTCAAGATTTTACATTCTTGAACAACCAAGAGAATTTCTATATTCTTTTTATATTCAACACACACTAAGATAATAAATATTATGAGAAAATATAGGAAAGTATAGGGTAAAGGGAATTGGAGATGTATGTAGTGAAAAAAATGTAGGTGTTACATTTTTATGTATGGTTTGGATGGTCATATTTGGAAGATAAGAGCTGACCAGGGCTTGAAGAAAGTGATTTAATTGTAGATTACACTGATGAATGGGATTACTCACCAATAAACCCTAATTTATTAAATTCTATTTCATTCATGTACCTTATATTTGCATAAACACAGAATACCCACAGAACTTCTGAAGAGGCACCAAGAGATATAAAATATTGACTGCTTCTGAAAAGGAGAAAAAAAAAGATTGGAAAGATTTGTGAGGCCTATACTACCCGTTGAAACAAATACAATTAGCATTAAGATTCAAATAACACCAATGGAATTCTCCAAATGCAGAACATATGTACCCATCACAGAGTCCTATTCAATGTCAGTTTGTGAATTGGAATTCAGGATGATCATGGGCAATGACCAGACCTCTGATAAGAAATAATTAGGCCCCTTTTATTTCTTTTTTTTTCAAATATTATTGTATTTTGACCAATAATCCTGGCCCTGGGTTTTCTGAACTAAAGTCTTGCAGAATCTGCATATGCTACTCAAATTTTCCCATTCTTTACTTTCCCCAGAGTCAGGTAACAAGAAAACAATTCAAAGCAACTCCTTGTAAAAATCTTTGCGTCTTCAGCACATTGAATGGAGAAAATAAAATATTTTTTTGCAAATCTGCTGTGCATATTCAGCGAATTAATTCACATGCAAGTGCTTCATAAAGTATGCAGAGTTAGAACAATCAGAACTTGATTATAAAGCTGTTGTAGTTGTTAATGCTGGGATCACCACCTTCTCCTGCTGGAGGAAGTGAGGAGGGAGAGAGGAAGCCAGCCTGGGTCTGTGTCCTGGTGGCTCTGAGTTGAGCCTTCCTCCAGCCCCGCCCACTTGCGGTGGAGATGATGCAGAAACACCAGATGCCCTGCTGCTGTGGAGTCAGGAATCCTTCCTTGAAGAACATAAAAGCTGCTTGTTTATTTACAGGAGAAAGAGAGCTTCAATAGGAAGAAGAATCCAGGTTGTTGAGTAAGACAATTGTCTTCCTTAATTTTCCTTCTTTCATTTTCATTACTGTTTAACCCAGCCTTCCAAAATGTGTGTATGTATTGGGCTAGGCAAGGAGTATATTGTGGTCTCCTTTGTGCAGTGGAAAATGGCCCTCAAAACTGAATCCAATTCCATTAAACTCCTCAAATCTATTAGACAGTCACCTCCATCTGCCCCAAGTATTTTATATGTGTGCAGAATGACAGGGAAGAGATGGCTTCAATTACCTGAAGGACTCTTATGTGGAAGAGAAATCAGGCTTGCTCTGTGTAGCCCTCAGGGCTGGAGAAGAATCGATGCATAAAAGTTTAGTGAGATGACTTCTGATCAATATTGGAGTACTGTGGGCAGCAGAGTACTGGGGCTACAAAGATAAACCATATATTCTCCGTTCTCAAGGAACTCAGAATGGAGTAGGAGAGAAGAATGTGTAGACAAAGAGAAAATGTGATGATTGCAAGACTGCAGTGCTATTTAAGGCACCTGTGCACACCTCAGTAAGAATAATTATAATGCAAATTACCACTTGTTCAACCTTCAAAACTCTATGGGCATTCTGGATTTCCAAACTCCAGCTCTTTCTCTGTCTCCATTGTTACCAGTCTGGTCTAAGACACTACACTATTATCTTCTGGGTTATTGAAGTAGCTTGCTGATTTCCAAAATCTTGCCCAAACAATGTTTATTAACACAGCAGCCAAAGGAATACTACTAGAACATAAAGGAACGAACTTCATATCTAGCCATAATGGAGAACCTGATACAGATTCAAGCCTCTTGCTGGATAAAATATATGAAGTTACTCCTTTGCTCAAATCCCCCCAAGCACCCCCAATTTCGATTTAGTGTAAAAGTTCTTACAATGGTCTAGGAAATTTGGCAGATGTGGCCCCTTCTTCTTATTTCTCCATCTTCTCCTTTTGAACTCTGCCTACACTCACTCTGACCAGCCACGCTGGCCTCTCCGCTATTCTTCAAACTCTGTACACATTTTCAATCTTGGGAACTTGCAGCTTCTATTCCCTTGGCAAGGAACACTCTTCCAAAAAAGCCACCTCAGGTGTGTGTTCCCAGTGAAGTTGTTCTTGATTCCTTAGTTAAAATTGATGCTTCCATCCCCTTGCACTCCACACATCATTCCTACTTTCTGCTTATCTCTAGCCTTTATAATGACACAACATTCAGTATGGTTTGTTTACTGACCAAAGCTTTTGTTCTTTTGCTACTAGAATGTAAGTCCCACGAGAGCAAGGAATTTGTCTACTTTTATCATTGGAACAGTACCTGGCAAATAGCAGGTGCTAAGTCATATTTCTCCATG
>PVKM010031684.1:0-16736 GCA_004027735.1 Carollia perspicillata | reverse complement strand
GGAGTTCTGATTCTTCTCTCCCACTGAGTGCAGCTATAAAGGCCTGAGTGGAAGGTATGCAGCAGCTTTTTAAGGACCCTGATGGTAGCAGCAGCAGATGGATGGGAGAAAGGACCAGAGCGCAAACTGGAGGAGCTTACTGTATTTTTTTCCCTCCAGGAACTCTTAAGCTGAGTTCAAGGCTGCCTAAAATCCAGAAGTGTTTATCAGTGTGGACAGGGAAGGCTTCAGGGGAAGCTCTGGGGTCTGGCTTAAAGGGAGGGAAAAGTTTCTTGTAGAAATGATGACAGCAGCAGGGAACCTACAGGAGCCTACAACTCTGAAGAAGGGGAACTTTCCTCTACAGTAAGAAGAGGTGTGGTCCCAAGAAGACAGGAAAAACACTCACAGCCTTTTTCCTCTCTCTGCCCTCTTACCACGTGAATTCAGATGAGGAGGGCACAGTTGCAGTAAGTGTACAACAGAGCAGGGTAAGTTAAGCTTCAACATTCTGGCTGGAGGATCAAAAAGGGAAATGGCAGGGAACAGGGAAGCACTGAGAGATGAAAGAGAGGGAGCTTAGGAAAGGAACCCCAAAAGGTTGTTTACAAACTCCCAAGCTCCCTCCTGAACTGCACATATAAAGATCACATCACAAACAGACTACCAAAGACTTACAGAAGAGAATTAAAAGACCAGCTACCAGCCAGGTTCCAGACTTGTCACTGGGTGGCACACACATGAATCAGATCCAAACAGCATTACAAAGGCCTGGAAAAGAGAGCTGGCATTAAAACCACAACCTCAGAAGACTGATAGGAATTTGCTACCTGAACCCAGCCAGCTCAACTTCCTGATAAAACAAACATGTCAGCATTTTCTAACAAGATTGAGTCTCATACTGTAACATTCAAAACATCTAGAATATAATCCAAACTTACTCATACTATAAAGAACCAGGAAAATCTGAACCCACATAAGTAGAGACAATAGAGAAAATAACACAGGTATTGGGATTATTTGACAAAGATTAAAAAGGAATAATTATAAAATACTCCAACAAGTAAGGGCAAACACTGTTGAAATGAATGAAAAGATAGAAAGTGTCAGGAAAAGATAAATAAATATATAAAGAAGAACTAAAAGAACTGAAAAATATAAGTAAGGTTTTTGAAAATGTACTGAATGAGTTCAGCCACAGAATGGAGATGACAAAGGAAAGATTCAGTGGACTCAAATACAAATGATAGAAAGTAAGCAAAAATATAGAGGAAAAAAGATTGAAAAGAGTGAACAGAGCCTCACAGACACGTAGAATAATACCAAAAGGTCTAACATTAGTGTCATCAGAGTCCAAGGACAGGAAGGGAGTGTGGTGCAGAAAACAAATTTTAAGAAATAATGGCTTAAAGCTACTCAAATTCCTTAAAAGACAAAGGCTTACAGATTCAAAGAGCTTAGCAAATCACCAACAGGTTAAAACAAACAAACAAAAATCTGTATACAGGTGTATCACAAACTACTGAATACTAAAGACAAATTCTTGAAAGCAGCCAGAGAAAAGTGACATGTTTCCAACAGAGAAACAATGTACAAAAGACTGGAGTTCTCATCAGAAACAATGGAGGCAAGAAGGAAGTAAAGTATTTTTTAACTGCTGCAAGAAAAGAACTATCGACTTAGAATTCTAAATCCAGCAAAATGTCCTGAAGAAATTATGGTAAAGTACAGGCATTTTCATATGAAGAAAAGAAATAAGAGACTCCATTGCTAGCAGACCTACTCTTTAAAAAATTGCTAAAGGAAGTTATTCAAACAGAAAGAAAATGATATGATCAGGAAATTTGGAACACCAGTAACAAAGGAAGAACAACACAAATTTTACATATTTGGGTAAATATGATAGACTATTCCACTCCTAATGAATTATTAAATATTTTTGATGGTTGACGGCAAATACTGTAAGATTACTAATGGGTTTTTAATATATATAGATGTGATAAAATGTACTGACCTCTGAGTTCATCTGCTTCCCTCTCTGAAAAAAAAAGACCTACTTCTTCTCCCTCTGCCCAGCATGTCTTCTCTCTGCTACGTGGCTTCTACTACACTGTAATATCTGCTTCCTTTGGCCATCTTGGTCCATCTGGTTTCTCTCCATCTTTGTTCTATGGCTAACTGCCTGATTCTCTCAGTATTTTCCAAATTACCACACACACACATCATAGACAACCTAACTTTAGAAGTCTCCTGGTTTGGGCAGTGGTTCCACGCAAGTATACCTCTTAGGCTGCTACTCCCACCTACCTGAGTAGAAGACTACTCAGATTTCAAGACTTGGTTCAAATTGCTTCCCCTTAGAAGGTTTTTCTGTTTCCCCAAGGTAAACCCACCCTGTCCGTTTTGTACCTACAACAGAATTCTTTATTTATAGTAACACACAGTTGCACTTATTTTTTACATTATCTCCTTCATTAGAATAGGAACTCCTGAACAGTAAAATATCTGTAACCTCAGTGCGTGGTGTATAACAGGTGCTCAATAAAAACTTTTTGAATTAATCCAGTCTTTTTTTAAATCATTTTTTAGGAGAGCTCAGGAGCAGCCTCCGCAACTCCAGTAGGTAGGAAAGCACCAGAGCCTGGGTTTTGGCCCTCATTGGACTCCACCCCTGTTCCACTCCACTCTACTACACTTCCAGGTTCTCTTGGAGCTGTGGTAGATGTCCGGGGGCAAACTGTCCCCTGCAATAGAAGCTTCAGAGGAGGAAGAACTGCAAAGATATTATTCCACTATTTTTCTACCTCAGTGATATCTGATAAGAGCACTTGTACTTTGTGGTCAGGTGCACTCTAGTCATCCAGCCTGAAAGGAGATCAGGAACAGACCAACAGTAATGAAGACCCAATTATAACAGGAAACCCCACATAACCCACACAAAGGACATTCCTAGGCATCAGGCTCAGGAGATCAAGGAGACTTTCCTATTCTTTATTCTCATATTTTTCTCTTCCTTCTTTCCTTTCATATTCTTTTTTTCTTTGCTTTTCGTCTCATATCTTTTTTCCTTTTATTATTCTTTTCTCTTTTCTTATTCCTTTTTCATTGTTATTTTTGGAGGGTTTTTGTTATTTTTTGTTTTGTTCTGTCAATACCTTGCTCAACAGCTTGCACCACGTGGTTGGGATGAGCCTCTCAATCACCCAGCTTGAGAGGAGATCCCACCTATGAATGGGCCAAAAGCAATCAAGATCCAATTACAACAGGAAAGCCCACATAACCCACACAAGGGACATGCTAGAGCATCCATCTCAGTAGATCAAGGAGACTGCACCACTAGGTCCCACAGGATACCTACTACATAAAACCACTCCATGAAGACTGAGAGTTATAGCAGTTCTATCTAATAGATAGAAACAAACAAACCCCCAAATAAAAGGAAGTGAGCAATCTCCAGGAAAACAGCTCATTGAAATGGAGGCAAGCAATTTATCAGACATAGAATTCAAAGTAGTGGTTATAAGGATGCTCAAGGAACTTAGAGAGAGAACTACAAGGAACTTAATGGGAACTATAAAGAACTTGGTGAGAACTACATCAGCATGAAAAAGGAACAGAAACCATGAACAGGAACCAGTTGGAAATAAAGAATAAAATATCTGAAACAAAGAATACACTAGAAGGAATTAAAAGTAGGCTGGACGAAGCAGAGGTTCAAATGAGCAATTTGGAAGACAAAGTAGAAAAAAGCACCTCATTTGGAGCAACAAAATGAAAAAAAGGCTTAAAAAGAATAAATATAGTTTAAGGGAATTTTGGGGACAACATAAAACAACAATATCCTCATCGTATGGGTACCACAAGGAGAAAGAAGTGAGAAAGGGATAGAAAACCTGTTTGAAGAAATAATGATAGAAAATTTCTCTAACCTGGTGAAAGAAAAAGTCACAAAAGTTCAGGAAGCACAAGAGCCCCAGTCAGGATGAAACCACAGAGACCCACACCAAGATGCATCATAATAAAAATAGCAAAGGTTAAAGATGAAGAATCTTTTGTTATTATTACTGTTATCATTATTATCTTCATCCAAGGACATTTTTTCATTGCTTTTAGAGAAAGAGGAAGGGAGGGATAGAAACACTGATGTGCCAGAGAAGATCAATTGGTTGCTTCCCATATGCATCCGGACCAGGGACAGAACCTAGGTATGCGCCCTGGCTGGGAATTGAGCCTACAACATGTCAGTTATGGGACATGTTCCAACCAACTGAGCCACACCAGACAGGGTTTAAAGAGAGAATCTTAAAGGCAGCAAAAGAGAAATAGTTACCTACAAGAGAGCTTCCGTAAAGCTGTCAGCTTATTTCTCAACAGAAACACTGTAAGCCAGAAGGGATTGGCATGAAATATTCAAAGTAATGAAAAGCAAGGACCTACGGCCAAGACTACTCTATCCAGCAAGGCTATTATTTAAAACTGAATGCAAAAATAAAGAGCTTTTTGGTATAGGCTAAGAAAAAAAAAGGGTATAGGAATTTATTACTACCAAAACAGCATTGCAAGAAATGTTAAAGAGACTGCTTTAAGGAGAAGAAGAAATAGAAAGAGAGAGAGAAAGGAACATAGGTATAAACGAAAACCGGCATTAAATAAGTACCTATCAATAATAACCTTAAATGTAAATGAATTAAATACTCAAATCAAAAGACATAGGGTAGCTGAAGGAATAAGAAAACATGACCTGTAAATATGCTGTCTACAAGAGACCCACCTCAGAACAAAAAATACACATAGGTTGAAAGTAAAGAAATGGAAAAAAAAAATCCCATGCAAATGGAAACAAAAACAGCTGGAGTAAGAATGCTTACATTTGACAAAAGAGACTTCAAAATAAAGGTCATAACAAGAGACAAGGAAGGACACTATATAATACTAAAGGGATGGATCCAATAAGAGGCTATAACCCTTGTAAACATATTTGCACCTAATATTGGAGCATACAAGTATATAAAAAAAAACTTTGGGTGGACTTTAGGAGAAATATTGACAGCAAAATAGTCATATTAGGGGAATTTAACACCCAACTGTCATAATTGAATAGATCTTCCAGACAAAAAATCTACAAGGAAATAATGATCTTAAATAACACACTAGATCAGGTGGATTTAATTGATATTTACAGGAACACTTCATCCCAAAGCAGCAAAATATACATTCTTCTCAAGTGTACATGGAACATTCTCAAAGGTAGACCTCATGTTAGGACACAAAATAAGTCTTAACAAATTCAAAAAGATTAAAATCATATCAAGCATCTTCTCAGACCAAAATGGCATAAACTAGAAATCAACCTCAATAAAAAAAAAAAACTGCAAAACATCCAAACTCACAGAGGCTAAATAGTATGTTATTAAACAATGAATGGGTTACCACTGAGATCAAGAAAGGAAAAAAATTACCTGGAAACAAATTTAAATGAATACACAACAACCCAAAATCTAAGGGACACGGCAATAGCAGGCCAGAGAGGGAAGTTCATAGCATTACAGGCCTACCCCAAGAAGCAAGAAAAGTCCCCAATAAACAATCTAACCCTACTCCTAGTAGAATTGGAGAAAGAACAACAAGAAAATCCCAGAGTAAGCAGAAAGTAGAAAACAACAGAGATTGGAGTGGAAATAAATGACATAAGAGTCAAAAAAAAATACAAAAGATCAATGGAACAAAGAGTTGGTCCTTTGAAAAGATAAACAAGATTGATGAACCTTTAGCCAGACTCATCAAGAAACAAAGAGAGAGGACACAAATAAATAAAATAGAAAATGAAAGAAGAGAAGTAACAACTGACATTACAGAAATAGAAAGGATTGTAAGAAAAGTACTATTGCCCTGGCCAGTGTGGCTCTGTTGGTTGGAGCATTATCCTGTAACCAAAAGGTTACAGTTTGATTCCAAGCCAGGGCACATACCTAGGTTGCAGGTTCATCCCTGGTCTTGGTGTGTGCAATTCCCAGTCCTGGTCCAGGCACGTACAATCCCCTGTTGGATGTGTACTATTCCCCATCTGTGTGCTTATGGGAGGCAACCGATTGATGCCTCTCTCTCTCACATCAATGTTTCTCTCCCTTCTGTCTCCCTTCCTCTCTCTCTAAAAACAATGAAAAATGCCCTTGGGTGAGGATTTAAAAAAGAAGGAAAAATACTATGAACAACTATGTGCCAGTGAATTGGACAATTGAGGAGAAATGGAAAAACTCCTAGAAACATACAATTTTCCAAAACTGAATCAGAAAGAATCAGCAAACCTGGATGGACTGATAACAATTAATGAAATAGAAATAATAATAATAATAATAATAATAATAATAATAATAACAACAATAATAATAATAATAATCAACTCCCAGCAAGTAAAAGTCTTGGACAAATTGGCTTCACAGGCAAATTTTACCAAACATTCAAAGAAGAACTAATACCTGTCTTCCTCAAACTATTCCATAAAATTCAAGAGGAGGAAAGATTCCCAAGCTCATTTTACAAGGCCAGCATTATCTTAATTGCAAAATTAGACAAAGAAAGAAAAGTATAGGCCAATATCCCTGATGAACACAGATGTTAAAACCCTCAACAAAATATTAGCAAACAAAATCCAGCAATACATTGAAAAGATCATTCACAATGGTATAACATGATGAACCATGAAGACAGTTTGCTAAGTGAGATCAGGTAGTCACAAAAGGAAAGATACCGCATGTTTCATTTATATGAGGTACCTAGAGTAGTCAAATTTTTGGAGATAAAAAGTACAATCGTGGTTGCAGGGGTCTGGTAGGAGGGGAAAATGGAGGGATTTTTGTTTAAGGGTACAAATTTTCAGTTAAGGGAGATGAAAAAGTTCTGGAGATGGGTGGACCCATGCCTGTCAATATACTTAATGCCACTGAACCGTACACTAAAAAAAATAGTTAAGATAGTAAATTTTATGCTATGCATATTTTACCAACAAAGGAAAAAGCAAAAATTTCAGTACTTTATAAAATAAAAAAAATTAAGTCAAATAATAAATTAGACTAACCCACAAGAATCCAACACATTAAATGATGAAATGGTAACAAAAATCAATGAAATAAAAAAACAGGAAAAGCATACTTATACTAGCTCAGGAATAAAACTCTGAACATATGATTTGATGTGATTACAATAAATCAGTACCATACTGACTCCTTCCTACATACAACACTCGAGTTTTAGAATTGTGAATCAAGTTTATCTTTTTTAATTTCATAAGACCCTAGAATCTTTTTGTATTTATTTTAAAAGCATATATAATAGGGTAAAAGCCCAGACCTTGTGGAATATATCACATCAGAGCAATTCATTTTGTGATTGTAGGTTGGGTGGTATAGGGCTATATACTGTATATTCTCATATTACTCTTCTAAGAATTGGTTAGTCAAAGGCAGGAAATAAAACATGTTTGGATTTGGTGACGCTTGAAGGAGAGGTAAGCTTGTAGACAGGTAGTTCCTCTGTTCCCTGAACCCCAGCAGCTTCACATGAAACAGAAGAATGGCCAGAGGTCAATGAACTACAACAGGAACCTCCGCCAACAGCACAGATGAAAGACAAAGACAGCTTCATAGGTTTGACAACCATGATTACCAAGAAACCCTTGGGATTTAAAAAATCAGTAAGTTATAAAAGAGCTTAAGAAGTGTCAGTAGAAAACTAAGGGCAGAAGCCACCACCCACCCTCAGGGTCGAATCAAGAATGGGTGATTATGATATGAATCAGCGAGTGTTGATGATCCCTTCATTTTGGGTAACTTTGGGGACATCTCATCTCTTTGAACTTGAATGTCTTTATTTATAAAAAGTGGTGAAGCAAGTTACCTCACTGAGTTTTTGCAAGGATTAAATGAAAGGCATTTTGTATTTTTGTCTCACCAGAAAATTAATGTAGCCACTTTTTCTTTGAGAGTGTTGGTGGCGCTTCGATTATACAATTGGGAGAATCAAATGCTTCCTTCTACTTAAAACAACTGCTGCGAAAGAGGTGATGGCAAAGAATTGAACCTGTTAATGGTCAGTCAAAGTCTCTGCGTTTACTTTATGCTGCTCAAACAATAAATGGTCAAGTGATCTGAATTCTTCTGTAAAATAAAATAGGAAGAATTTTTGCTTTCCAATAATAATTGAAATGGCAATGGGAAGAGGGGGAGCATTGTGAGAGTGACTAGAATAAACGAGAAGAAAGAGTGAGAGCCCTGAGCAACATGGCCTGTGTGCACACACGTGTGTGTGTGTGTGTGTGTGTGTGTTTGGGGTAAGTGGGGGAGCACTGGAAATATAGACAGCAGAGTGAAATCCAGTTGTCATTAATAACCATAAAACATTTCACAATATAGATGCCTTACAGTAAGCTCCGCCGTCCTGGCTGTATTAGTTGATGAAACAATCTTCACTCCATTGTGCCAACTTTTAGGAAACTTGTGTTGTGTGACCACATGAGCAATAACATTCTGGGAGGGATAACTTTTAAATTTGGTTCACAGGGCAGAGCAGAGACCAGAACCAGTAAGCAAGTGATGAGTTAGGTTGAGAAAATGAGGGAAAGATGTTAGAACAAGAGCTAATGAATTGGTAAAGAGAGCAAGAAAAGAAACTCATGAACACAGACAACAGAATGGTGATTATCAGAGGGAGGGCAGGTTGGGGGCTGGTGGAAGAGAGTAAACAGGTGATCTATGGTAATGAAAGGAGACTAGACTTTGGCTTTTGTTTTTGTTTTTATTTTTCCTTTTCAAATGCCTTTTTAAAATTACATTTTATTGATTATGCTATTACAGTTGTCCCAATTTTTTCCCTAGCCCCACTCCACCCAGTACCCCTGACTCCCTCAGCAATCCCCACACCATTGTTCATGTCCATGAGTCATGAGGATAAGTTATTTGGACACTCCATTTCCTATACTGTATTTTACATCCCCATGGTTATTCTGTTACAGCATATTTGTACTTCTTAATCCCCTCACCTCTTCACCCATTTTCCCCCCTCCCCTCCCATCTGCCAACCATCCACACCCTCTCCATATCCATTATTCTGTCTCTGTCCTTATGGCTTTCTTAGTTTGTTTTTTAGATTCAACTGTTGATAGACATGTATTCATTGCCATTTTATTGTTCATAGTTTTGATCTTCTATTCTTAAATAAGTCCCTTTAACATTTTATATAATAACGGTTTGGTGATAAATGAACTCCTTTAGTTGTTTCTTGCCTGGGAAGCTCTTTATCTGCTCCTCAATTCTACATGATAGCTTTTCTGGGTAGAGCTATATTGTTTGTAGGGTACTGCTTTTCATGACTTTGAATAATTCTTGCTAATCCCTTCTAGCCTGCAAAATTTCTTTTGAGAAATTATCTGACAGTCTTAATGGAAATTTCCATTTAGGTATCTAGCTCCTTTTCTCTTGCTGCTTTTAAGATTCTCTCTTTAAATTAACCTTTGACATTTTATTTTTAAAGTATATTTTATTGATTATGCTATTACAGTTTTCCCAATTTTTTTCTCCTCTTTATCCCTCCTCTGCATTGTACCCCCCACCCTCTAGCATCCTCTACTTAATTCATGTCCATGGGTTGTACATATAACTTCTTTGACTTCTCTGTATTCTATGCCATTCTTAACCTCTTCCTGTCTATTTTATGCCTACCAATTATGCTTCTTATTCCCTGCACTTTTCCCCCTCCATGCTTCCCTCCCCCTCCCCACTGAAAACCCTCCATATGATCTCCATTTCTCTTGCTCTGTTTCTGTTCCAGTTGTTTGCTTAGTTTTTGTTTTTGTTTTTTGGTTCAGTTGTTGATAATTGTGAGTTTGTTGTCATTTTACTGTTCATAGTTTTTATCTTCTTCTATTTCTTAGATAAATCCCTGTAACATTTCATATAATGAGAGCTTGTTAACGATTAACTCCTTTAACTTGACCTTATCTGGGTAGCACCTTATCTTCCCTTCCATTCTAAATGATAACTTTGCTGGACAGAGTAATCTTGGATGTAGGTCCTTGCCTTTCATGACTTTGAATACTTCTTTTTAACCCCTTCTTGCCTGCAAGGTTTCTTTTGAGAAATCAGTTGTTAGTCTTATGGGAATCCCTTTGTAGGTAACTGTCTCCTTTTCTCTTGCTGCTTTTAAGATTCTCTCCTTCATTTTAATCTTTGGTAATGTAAGTATGATGTGCCTTGATGTGTTCCTCCTTGGGTCCAACTTGTTTGTGACTCTCTGGGTTTCCTGGATTTCCTGGAAGTCTATTTCCTTTGCCAGAATGGGGAAGTTCTCCTTCATTATTTGTTCAAATAAGTTTTCAAATACTTCCTCTTGTTCTTCTCCTCCTGGCACCCCTATGATTCTGATGTTAGAGTGCTTAAGGTCATCCTGGAGGTTCCTAATCTTCTCCTCATTTTCATGTATTCTTGTTTCTTCATTCTGTTCTGTTGGATGTTTATTTCTTTTTTTTTCCCAAATCATTGATTTGAATCCCAGTTTCCTTTCCTTTACTGTTGGTTTCCTGTATATTTTGCTTTATTTCCCTTTGAGTAGCCTTCATTTCTTCCTTCATTTTGAGAAGAGCTCGATCATTTCTGTGAGCATCCTGATTACCAGTGTTTTGAACTCTGCATCTGATAGGTTGGCTTGCCTCATTGCTTAGCTCTTTTTCTGGAGTTTTGATCTATTCTTTCATTTGGGCCATATTTCTTTGTCTTGGCACACCTGTTATGTTGTAAGGGGTGGGGCCTTAGGTATTTGCCAAGGCAAGGCAACCCTCTTCACTGTGTTGTGGCACTATCTGTGAGGGAGGGGTCAGAGAAGGAACAATGCCATCACTTGCTCTGCTCTAGCTCCACTTTCCAAAGAACTCTCTCATGTGAGACAGGGAGTTTCTCCCACTGTTAAACTTTGGCATTTTAATTATAATGTGTCTTGGTGTGGGCCTCTTTGCATCCATCTTGTTTGGGACTCTCTCTGCTTCCTGGACTTGCATATGTATTTCCTTCTCCAAATTAGGGAAGTTTTCTGTCATTGTTTTTTCAAATATATTTCCAATTTCTTGCTCTTTCTGTTCTCCTTCTGCACCCCTATCATGTGAATGTCAGAATGCTTGAAATTGTCCCAGAGGCTGCTTTACGCTATCCTTGTTTTCTGGGGATTCTTTGTTTTCTTGTTCTGATTGCTTGATTTTTGCTTCCTTATGTTCCAAATCATTTATTTGATTCTCGACTTTATCCACTCTACTGTTGTTTCCCTGTAAACTGTTCTTCATTTCAATTAGTGTATCTTTCACTTTTGACTGGATCTTTCTTATGCTGTTGAGTGTTGGGAACTGCCCTGCCTGGTTTCAGGAGTTGTAGCCCCCCCCCCCACCCATGGATAAGGCTGAGTAAGCAACCTTCGGACTGTGAGCCACTAAGGAGACAAAGCTTATCTCCCTGGCAGGAGCACTGCTTCTGCTTCATCCATCTCTGACCCCCAATGCTTAGTTGGTTAGTCAATGATGTGTAAGACCCCTCGGGGGGGAGCAACCTAAGCCAGACATGATCACTTGGGAGGTCCTCAAGGAAGGACTTGGGGGCACTGCAGCAAAGAGGGGGTGATGGACCCTCGCTCCCTGGCTATTCTGACATAGCCTGAGTCCCCATTTCCATCTGGGAGAAGTGGTTCTAATCCACTTAAGCCTGAGAGTATGACAGGGAGGGCGGTGCAGCCCTCTGCCGGCTAGAATGGGTTCTGGGGTGATTGGGCATAAGAAAGAGTTCATAAAGTCCAGTGAAGCCTGCATTGCTAAGAATGCTTTCATTCATATGATAAGGGTCCAAGCAGGAAGTGAGTATGTCACCTGAAGTTTTTATAACCTCCTTACCTGACAGACACTGACTCAGATTAAGCCCTCAGATTTCTTTGAAATGTTATCTATTGTTTGATCCTTGCCTCCTGACATTGATTGATGAGCTTTACCAATATTCCTGTGTGTTACAAACCTAACAAAAGCCATTGAGGAGGGGCTCTTGGTCCTTCTTCTATGAGAAATGACCACCTCTCCTCCCCAAGCAGATCACGTCTTAGTAGTTTTATTTTCATCTGTGGCAGACGGGGAGACTTGCGCACAAAGTTTCCCCCACAGTTGAGGTCCTCACTAGGCATCCTTATAAGCATCCTTAAAACCAGTGTTTTGAACTCCGCATCTGTAGCTTGCTTATCTCTCTGTCATTTAGTTCTGTTTCTGGGGTTTTGATCTGTTCTTTCACTTGGGCCATGTTTCTTTGTCTGCTCATTTTGGCAGTCTCCCTGTGTTTGTTTCTATTTATTAGGTAGAACCTCTGTGGCTCCCTGTCTTGGTAGCCTGGCCTAATTAGTAGGTGTCCTGTAGGGTCCAGTGACATAGCCTTCCCTATAATCCAAGCTGGGTACTCGAGGTGTGCCATTCATGTGGGCTAATACACCTTTCTCTTGTAGTTGAGACTTGATTACTGATGGAAGGTCAATGGGAGGAATTTATCCAGGGAAGTCAGCTGCAAGGACTGGCTGTGACCACAAGATACCAACTTCCACCATCCATGGAGGATCAGCTTTGCAGAAGTAGGGTGGTGGTGTTCTGATGTGGTCTGTAGCTGTCCACTGGGTGAATAGACTCTAGGGTTTCCTGGGCAGTGCAGGCCAAGATCAGCCCCAACCTGTGTTCTGCCTGGGGCCACTCTACATGAGCTACAAAGCAATCTGAGATGGCTGCTACTGAGAGATGGCTGCTACTGAGAGATGGCTGCCAACATAGCCATCTGAGATGGCTGTGTTGGACTTGGAGATTCCCAGGTGAAGCCAAGCTGTGAATCTAGTTGGTGGCTGCTACTTTTGGCCTGGGGACATTTAGCAAGAGGTATGGGGGCTGGGGGCTTACTGAGGCCAGCTGTTGCTTGCTTGAGAGGTTTAGGAAGTTGTGAAGCAGGGGCCAAGACCAGCCATTCATATGGAAAAGTCACAGTTAACATTTGGGTTGGCTGTAAGTTGGGTGGGAGGGAGTCTCAGGAGAGCTTCAGGGTGGGAGTAAACAGTGTTATCCAGGTTGATTGAGTCTCAGATAAGGCACTCACCTACTGGCTCTGTAACTCTCTTGGGGGAGGGCTCAGAAAGGGACAATGGTCTCTGCCTGCCTTTCTGCCTGCGAGAAGCCTGACCCCCATTTCCCACCTTGATGACAGGCACTTGGTTCCTCCCTGTATGCCACTGGTGCCTTTCAAACTGTTACCCTGGTGCTGGAGCTCAGAGGGAGTGAGTGTATGGGTTCTTTAAAGGGAACTGCTTGGGACTCCAGAAGTTTCTTCCACCAACTCAGTCCCCACTGGTTTTTGCAGCCAGAAGTTATGGAGGCGTATCTTCGTGGCACTGGAACCCAGGGCTGGGGAGACTTGTGTTGGGATGGGACTCCTCAATCCTGAGATATCCCTCTTGAATTTTTATCTACCACACATGCATGTGGGACCAGCCCATCCCATGTGTCTCCCCCTCCTACTAATCTGAATGGGTATGGTTTCTTTAATTCTGTAGTTGTCAGATTTCCATTCAACTTGATTTCTGATGGTTCTAAGTGATGGCTGTTCTATAATTTTGTTGTAATTTTGATTTAGTTGTGTGAGGAGGCAAGCTATGTTTACCTATGCCACCATCTTGATCAGAAATCCTAGAGACTAGACTTTTGATGGTGAGTGCACAATGCAATGTGCAGATGATGCATTGCTGAATTATACACTTGAAACCTTTATAATTTTTAAAGACCCAATAAAAATAAATGTAAATAGAGCTTAGAACCATAAGCAGCAACCTCCTGCCCCAATCTGGTAGTCTTTTCCCCTCTACAGCCCACGTGGGCTTCATTCTCATTTGGAATTTAATCTTGCCTGCCCATTATGGAAAGAGAAATCTGAGAAAGCCTGCTGCTGCCATTCTGGCTCAGCTCTAGGGACTGTGATACCTGGGTCCCTGAGGAGTAGACTGCATCCAGCACCAGGGCCTAGGAGGAGGAGTGGAGAGAACATAGAAACTGTGAGATGGGAACCTCCTCAATATCCCTACACAGGATTTTCTATGCCTTGCCTTCTGTTAGAAAGAAAGAGTCTCCCTATCCATCCAAAGCCAGTTCTTCCATATATGGTTTGAATTTCATCCTCCCACCCCATCATGTTGTCCCTTCTTCAGTTATGCCTTCCCTGTCCTGCATCTCAAATGTTTCTCTCTTTACTAGTTCTTTGCCATCCAAATATCCTCAACCTATTCCATCCAGAGAAAATTCCTGCCTTGATCTCTCACACTTCTTACTGCATTCTGGTCCTTCTTTTCTCTATAATCAACATGACCTTTTTATATTCATCTTGCATGACATTCATTCGTTATTTATAGTTGTAGGAATTTTTCTGTGTGATTTCATCAATCAGAATACCATGTTCAAATATTATACTGCTACATAAGATTTGTAGTGTAAAGCAACAGTCCCCAGCCAACTCCTAACCCCAAGATCAATGTTACTTATGGCTCATGTGTTGTAATAGTTTTTTTAGTCACTTATTTAATCTACATGACTAACTTTCCTCTCTCTTTTCATTTCTTGCACTGTATATATTGATGAAACAAGGTTATCTGTCTCCCCAAATAGATTTTCCTTGTTATTGCCTGGTAGTGTTTATTTTATTTTATATTTTTAAAGACTTTATTTGTTTATTTTTAGACAGAAGGGAAAGGTGGGAGAAAGAGAAGGAAAAAAACATCAATGTGTGGTTGCCTCTTTCATGCCCCCTACCAGGGACCTGGCCCACAACTGAGACATGTGCCCTGACCGGGAATCAAACCAGTGACCCCTTGGTTTGCAGACCAGCACTCACTCCACTGAGCCACACCAGCCAGGACCCGGTGGTGTTTTTTAACATGTTCCTTTATCCTCTGTATTTCATATACATTGGTAGTTATACTTATAGATAAAATGAGAATCGCTAACAGTTTTATGTTTCAAGATGCCTTCATAGTTGGTGCAAAATATTTCTACCAGAGGCACATAATCATTGGCAATGTCCCTTTTTTGTGAATTTAGCCACCATAGGTAACCATTTGCTAGATATGTTATTTTATTAGGGGTTGCAAACTCTTGGTGTGCTAAGTGTATCATTCCTGCTTCATTTATTATCTGGAATATATCTAAGAAGTGAAATATGGTACAAACATGTCTAGATTAGAGGTTTTCGAGAATGTTGAATTGGATATGGGTTAAGGTCATTCTTTTACTGAGTTATCAAATGTAAAGTATAAGGGATATACCAAAGATCAGGCGTAGAGGTCTGGTGGAGTGAAGTAGCTGTAGTCCCATGTTGAATCCTTAGCCTTGTGGAGGCTTGCTAGATATTTGGTAATCTCTGTACTCACACAGGGTGAATACCCAAGAGGGCAGAGAAGCTGGGATAATAGACTTGCTGCTACAGTATTACATTCATGGAAAGATGTCAGGCATGCTCTATCTAAACTCAAAGATTCACCTTCTTAATGTGTACAGAACTTGGTGGGCCACATTTGTGTGCTTCCCTTTCCTACATATTTTGTTATCATTAATACTGAAAGCAGGTTTCCCTGTGGCAGCCACACCATGATGAGACACTTAGGTTTTCTTTTATATTCATTAGGAAGCTCCTAGAAGGGGTTAAGCAGCTAACACACTTCATTCTATTGAGATTAGTGGTCTGTTATGGGCTCTGAGTGACGCTAGATCTTCCTACTGGGTGTGCCAGAAATGCAGAGCCCTGACAGCTCTTTACTTGGGCTATTTATTCAACATTGTTTTTGCAGTGAGCAACCATGAGCGATGTGGTAGACAAATAATGGCCATGAATGTGCTTACCACAAAAGTGGCGAGTCCCCCAAACTCAGCAGTCCTCTCCTGTGATGCAGCACACCGTGCGTGCTGTCATCCACCTAGACCCGCCTGCATCTCACCCTGAGACTTGGCAGGGCATGAGAAACTGATGGAAACATGAACTATGGCACTTGCTTTTGCTCTGAATCATAAGGTCCCCTTTGTTACTGAGCTTGAAAATTACACATATCTTGTTGGCAAAAATAGTGTTTAAGGAATGTATCAAAGTTCAAGCATAGAGGTCTGGTGGAGTGAAGCAGCTATAGTTCCATATTGAATCCTTCTTCTTGTATAGGCTTGCTAAATGCTCAGTGGTAACCGTACTCAAACAGAGTGAAGACCCACCAGGGCAGAGAACCTAGAATAATAGGCTTGCTGCTACAGTATTAGATTTGTGGAAAGGTGATAACTTGCTATGCTGCTGGAGATGAAGAGAAACGGGCCCTCTGGTACCACACTATAGCCTTTTGGGGAACAATTTGACAATAATATACACTGGGTTATACTTATTGGAAACCTCATTGAATTGTATACATCAAATATGTACAGATTTTACATGTCAAGCATACCTCAAAATAGTGATTTTTTAAAAATAGCATCTAATATAAAATATATACATTATTTTAGCCTGAAACCTCATTTCTGGGAACCTACCCTATAAACATAAGGACATAAAAGGGTATACATACAATGGTGTTCATTAAAGCACTCATCATAGTTAATATTGAATATCCATCAGGAGGGTAATTGTTAAAGCTAGCAAAGGGAGTAGTTAGATCTCCATCTATTGATCTGAAGATCTTCTCATCAT
>PVKM010031683.1:0-16706 GCA_004027735.1 Carollia perspicillata | reverse complement strand
CCCTTTATTTTACAAGCTGCCAGTTGCTGTGACGTTCTTAAGGCTGAAGTGGTGACAGGCAGGCCCTTGACAGCCAGCTGGAGAAAGAAATGAAGTAGTCAGAGCAGAATTTCCACGTCAGGTGTGTGTCAAAACCTGCAATCTAATGGAGTGGAAAACATCGCTCCTCAGCGTGCTCCAAGGATTCCCTAGGATTGACGTGTTTCAAAGGACTGGCTTACTCTGTTTTCTGATTCCAGAGAAAGTAAGATTCATCGATGCTCAGAGATCCTCGCCCTTAACTGCGGACCCCTCCCTGAAGTTGGCACTTCCACTGGGTTTACAGCTGCACGTGTTTTGTTGACGCCACATCCAGTCTGAAGTCACACCCAGGACACGTCCTCCCGGTGTCCTGAGGCCATTGTGGTGACTGGTGATTCCTTTAAACCTTAGAGATGGAACAGTCCATCCAAAATACTGTCAACCACTGATTGTTTTGCCCCTACCCAAAGCTCTGAGTTGGAACAGACTTTTAAAGAAATGCAGTTTTATGTTTTCAAGTACAGAGAGCAACCCAACGCCGGCAAGAAGAAAGGACTTTGGGGACCGCGCAGTATTATTTAGCTTTAAAAAGAAAATAGAAGTAAATAAATGACGCCAAAGCTTTTGTGTGACTCATCTCCGGTTCCAAGGTAGAGCATCAGCATCTGATATGCAGGGTCAGTTCTCATACACAGTAGTCCACGTCCTTGCCAACCAAGCAGGAGATGTGCTGGTGAATGTCTGCGCGCTGTGTGTGTGTGTGTGTGTGTGTGTGTGTGTAGGGAGGATGTGAGCAATTATGGAAGAGAGGGGGCAGTAGGTACCTTGGGAGAGAGGCTTCTCTCCCGAAGCCCTGACCTGGACTCTCCCTCTCCTTAAGACTATGCTACCCACATGGATACGTCAAAACCCCGAAGTCAATCAACTACTCTAAGGACCGCATTCTGGAAAACAAGCTCAGTGCCATTTATTACAATGCAGTATTACAACGTAAACTTCTGTCACTTCCCAGGGGCAGGCTGCACCATCCTCGCTCATCTCTTACTTCTTCGTCCTATAGTTCTAATTCCTGGCTAACCAGCAATGCAGGCGGATGTCCCATAAATATCTCAGACTGGTCAGGTTCAAAACAACCACCCTCTCCTTGACCTGCGGAGGGGCTCTGCCCCCACCAGCACTCATCCCCACAAATGCCTCTGTTATCCGCGGAGGCAGAAAGCACTGTCCCAAGGCAGCTGCAACACTATCCCCCATCCTGCAGCGTGACCTTGTTACTCCCTCATCGAGAAGTGGCATCTAATTTCCCTTCCCTTGAATCAGGGCTGGCCTCAGTGCCTCTTGTAACCAAGAGAACGCAGCGCAAGTCGTGCTGCCTGAATTCTGCAAGCAGCCTCCGCTTTGATCTCTCGGGACGATGGTCCTTCTTAGGACAGTCCCCTTGCAGCCCGGCGCCATGCTGGGGGAAGCCCAGGACACTCAAGGGTGCTCCCATCTGAAGAGCCAGGCGAGCCTTTGAGTTATCCAGCTCCTGTGCGGGACATGGGAGTAAAGGAGCTTCCGGATGAATCCGGGCCCCAGGGGTCTGAGTCACCTCAGTTGTTCAGGTCTCCATGGCTGGGGTCCCAGGCACCTGCCTTAGAGCAGAAACAAACTGTCTCTGTTCCTGACAGAATCGGTGAATGTCATGAAATAACCATTCTATGCCAATGAGTTTGGAGTGGTGTTTTTTTTTAACGCAGCAATATCCTCTGGGGTGCCTAAACCAGAAATTACTCCTCAGGCCTCCTTTGCCCTTGACCCTCAGATCTAATGAGACATGTGAATTGCAAATCCTTAACAAACATCATGATGCATCCCACTTTCTCCATCCTGGCCATGGTGGCTTAGGTCCTCACTACTTTTTACTTGGAGTATCGTCTACTCCCCACTGCTGCCAACACGGGATTTCTAAAATAAATTCATGTACCCAACAAATATTTATCCAGAGCCTATCATGTACTCTTCATGGGACAGACATGGTTTCGATTCTCATGAAACCAAGTCTGGTGGGGGACAGCTTCATGTCACAGAGCCACTCAAGAACATTATCGTAAACATGCTCGGGGAGTGCAGGTAAGTGCAAGGGGCTCTGGGGACATACAACAAGGGGTCTCTGCTCCGGGCTGGGGCTGGGGGCCGGACAAGGCTCTCTAGGGAGGTGATGCTTATGTTGAGACCTGGAAAGTGAGCAGGAGCCAGTCACAGGGGAGGGGCTGCCGTAGACACTGGGCGGAAAGCCCTGAGGAAGGGAAAGGCTTGACAAGAACCAGGAACTGAGGGTAGGACAGGGTGGATGGCACATGGTGAATAAGGCCACAAGCTATAGGCAGCCAGCCAGCCAGGAGAGGAAGACAGGACCAAATCACATGGGCCCCAGCAGCCAAGAGAAGGAGCTGAAACCAGACTCCAGGTGCAGTGGAGGCTTTTCCCTGATGAAGACCGGACCGAGAGCAGTGAACGTGCCGTGGAGAGGCCATAGTGGGAAGGGGCCACTGCACACTTCCCCGAGCTATTTCCAGCCCCAAATGCTTTGCTGCTCTGTAAGCCTGCACGAGAATGACCAAACTCTTCATCTAGGCTCTGAAAATGACTTGAGGTTCCTGAGTCTCAGCTCCTTGAGCCACCATGCTGCCTCAGTCTGGAATGCTCTGCTCCTGAGACCCCTGGGGTCGATTTACCTGTCACACTCCAAACTCAGCCAGGTGTCCTCACCTCTAGGAAGCCTTCCTTGACCAGGGGAGGCCACGGAAGATCTGCCCTGGCTTCCCACTCATGTCCCTGTTGAAGCACTCCACGCTTTCAATCACACATGCCCACTGAGCCTCTACAACATGCCAGGCCCACAGCCCGGCATCCCGACAGCAGCTCGGAATACGACAGATTGGATCCCGGGCCCTCAGAGTGCTAGCAGATTAGCTGGATGATGGGCAATAAGAAAACCACTCGCTCTGTTTTTAAATTCCCCTGTGATAGGGGTGAAAATGTGAATGAACATACACTTGGCCTCTTTTCATACCACCCTCGTTCCCCCAGGCTTGCTTTCAGTTCCTCCACGTGCCCTGTCACCTCCCCCCCTGCCAAAGAGCCTCCGTAAGTGGTCCCCTATTCTGGGCACTTGTGCCCCTCCCCTTCCCTAATTAACTCCTTTCCACAAGGAAGCCTTTCCTACCCCCCCTCCAGAGCAGGCTGCTTTGTCCCAGCTCTTGGAGTGGAACCACAGGTCAGTCCATCCAAGGACCAAGCCAGTGCATGAGCAAGGCTCTTTCTGCATGCTTCAGCTGTGTCCCTTTAGTCAGAGATGTGCATGGGTGCACTTTTCCACAAACACGGCTTCCTGCCTTCCCTGTCTGAAGAGACTTGTGCCTTGATGGCCTTATGCTGAACTACCTAAGACCCAGTCAAAGATTTGGTCTGAAAGACCACCAGGCATAGGGAAGCCCAAGGGTCAGCAGAAGTGCCCACTGTCCTGCAAACAGAGAGAAGCTGAACTAATGGGAATGGCAGAAACAGGAATGACACTAAATCGGCAACATTTTCCTCAATATGTGGGCAAAGTCATTGCTGGGAAAACGAACTTCATTCCATTTGTCTCTTCATCCACTCACTGTACTTGGATTTGGGGAGAGAAGGATCCACTGAGAAGAATTACTGCTGCAGCTTCAGCCTGGGGATGCCCAGGAGGATGGACCTGCCCAAAAAGGAAGTAGAGGGGCCAAGAAGGTTAGAGGATTGAAAGATGGGAGAGATGGGGGGGGGGGGTTAGACACGTTAGGTTTGCTGTGAAAGGCGTGAAGGGAGGAACTGGTATGTGGGGGTGGATATAATACTAATATCCACTGAGTACTTTCTTAAAGTCGGTCTAAGTCCTTTACACTTATTTTCTGATTTAATACTCACAGCCCCCCAGTGTAACATTAACTAGTAATATGCCCATCTTATGGATGCGGACACTGAGGCACAGAGAGAAACAGCCCTGTCCTCAAGGTCACACAACTAGAAAGTGGTGAAGCCAAGACTGAAGCCCACAGCCTGAACCCAGGGCCCTCCCTCTTCACCATCACGCATGTTGTGTCTCAGAGTCACGCAAAAAGATGCGGTACCTGAAGTGGATTAAAGGGATTGGCCTGCCAAAGGAAGGCCTGCAGCGAGAAATAGAGGATGAATGGAAATGTGGATATTTTGAAGGTGGGAGGCAGAGGAGAAATAGGAGTGTGATAGGGGTTCCCTGCCAAGGAGGTCAGCATTTCCTGGAGGAGAGGCTGTTAAAAAGGTCAAGCACGTCAGAGAAAACAGGGGTCAGGAGAAGGTGATTGATAAAAGGCTCAGTGGACTTGACACTGGGTTCTTGGTGACCTTTAAGATCCAGCCGTGGCGAGGTAGCTCAGTTGTTTAGAACATCGTCCTCATATGCCAAGGCTGTAGGTTCAGTTCCTGGTCAGGGCACATACAAGACTCAACCAATGAATGCATAAGTAAACGGAGCAAACTCACTCTCTCTCTTTGTCTCTGTCTCTCTCCCTCTCTATCTGTCTCTCTCACACACATATGCACATCAATTAAAAAAATAAGAAAAGGAGCGTGCTATCCACAGAGCAGTGGGCAGCTCTTGGAGGGGAAGAACCCAAGAGGATGGGCGAGCTGGAGGTGACAAGACCCCAGCCCGAGGCAGAAAGCAGTAAGAATTCAGGTAAGAATTTGCGGCAGACAGGGGAGCAGTGGGTATATCTGTAAGCCAGCCAGAGTGAGGGAATGAGAAAATTCATTAATAAAGCAATGCTGCTGAGAGGCAGGAGAGAGCTGTGCGCCCCAACCCCGGGCTCAGAAGAAAGAGCCCGTTTGCACCAACCCCGGAACGCCCTCCAGAGCGCTCCTTTCTTCCCAGGACCTCGTCCCTAGGCTGGTTCCTAACTGGCACGGATTTACCCAAGGAGCTGACCTAGTGACACCGAGACGGTAAACTAAAAAAACCAACCAACCAGGCAAGGAATTTAAGAATGCTGTGACTGAATGGAATTAAACTGGTTTCTTTAAAGCCAAGACTTCTTGGATCGTTTTATGCCAATGAACAACCTTAAATTCTGTGATGAAGATAAAGAATTCTGAGTTTCTGGTCACGGGGACCACAGAATCTTTGTGACCTGGAGCATTCTGTGGGACTGGTGTTTCCCAGGACACGCTTTAGGAAATACTCTTCTGTTCTAGTGTGTTCCTCATGCAAAGAGAATGTTCACCCCACAGCATGGAAAACATCCCCACCCAGTCCTGTCAACCCTTGCTCAAAGTAAGCTAAGGGTAAAGTTCCGCCAGTCAAATCTGAGGGCTTATCTCTTCCTCCACGGCACAGTCAAACAGCGTGCTTGCACTTGTTCCAGAGTCTCACGGCACTCTATAGATGACCTCCAGCCGAAAGCAGTCCCGACGGGTCTCTCAAAACACCTGCCTAGCACTGAAAGCTCCACTGGGCCAGGGCACGTTTCGAAAAGGAGAACCCACTCTCTGCCCTCAGACGACACTGTTGGAGAAATGGACGTGGGTCGTGCTCTGCCGCGGTGGGCAATGGCCCCTGGTGTTACTCGGCCTGACAGTACTCCGCAGAGAGACTCATGCTCTGGTGTCCTGACGAACCGAATTCATGGAAGAAAACTGCCCTCCATGCAAAATGTCAAGACAGAGAGATGATGGTTGAAAGGTCAGAGTGACACTGACTTTAATTGGGAAAATACCACCCTGACTGGTATGGCTCAGATAGTTGGGCATCATCCTACAGACTGAAAGGTTGTGAGTTTGATTCCCGGTCAGGACAGTTTGATGGATGTTTCTCCTTCACATTGATGTTTCTCTCCCTTTCTTTCTCCCTCCCTTCCCCCCTCTCTAAAAATAAATAAACTGAATCATTTTTTAAAAAAAATTGGGAAAGTGCCCAAGTGAGGAGAAAGTGCCCATATGGGGAGAAAGTGCCCATATGGGGAGAAAAAAAAAAGAAATAAACAGGGAAAGAGGGATTTAGAGGAAGAGAGAGGGACAAAGGAGGTGAGGAGAGGATGGTGGGGGGTGGGGTACCAGGCAGAAGTAGGAAGGGAGGGGAGAGGTTTAGCACTTACTGAATCTCCTCTGTGCAGTTGGGAAGGGCAGACAGAGGTGTCAGGACAATAATATGTTTAAAAGTCACAAGCAAAGTCAGTTGACGGGGGTTTTGAGAAATGAGAACCACTGAATTCTTCTAGAAAGATAAGCACTATCAGAAAAAAGACTATGAAGGGAGCAGATCAAGCCTGAGCACCCTGGAGGCCTGTATCCTGAGGGTAGAAATCAACAAGAAATGTGATCTGCCAACCGAGACATCAGGAAAGAGCCCTGAGCACCAGAATGGGAAGAAAGAGTTGGAAAAAAACAGAGATGAAAGTTGCCACCCACTGCGTGTTTGTGTGACATTTCTGCAGGCACCCAGCCCCAGTCCCTTTGCTGTGTCCTTAACCACACATCTGATAGCGTGACACCAAGCAACGACAGCAAGGCTCACCCTTCGCCCCACTGGGCCACCTCTCCGCCAGCTCATCAGATAGCTACATATGGTAGAGATTCCAAGATTGCGATATGAAACTTAGCAGTGCAGAGGCAAAGGAATGGGGAAGAAACTCAGTCTGCATTATTTGGGCAGTCAGCTAGAACTCCTTGGGAGCCTGTCAGTGCACACGATCCAGTCTGGACCTGTTTGGACAGAGGCCACATTCCTGTTCAGATTGGCAGTGATTCCACTTTAATTCAGCCCAATTGTCATGACTTCTATTTAGAGGCAAAAGGCAGTGAAGCTTATTGCTCAATAGCTTAAAATTACAGTCAGAAATCCACAAGAAGGTCGAAAAATTCTGCATGTTCGTTATGGAAAGCTGAGAGCAGGCAACACAACTCAAGGGCCTCCCCAGGTTTCAGAGCCTGCGGTGGGAGGGGCCCTGCGAGAACTCATGCCCTTCCTCACGTTAAGACCCTCCCACACAGAGGAACTGAAGAGAGGCACCATCCGACCAGAGCAAAAGGGACTGCTGCATAAGTGTCCTTTTTTCCTCAGGGTGAAAACTGTTTGGAAAAAAGACCAGTTTAACCAGGCAGCAGGGCCCTGGAAGGAGAGGCAGGGGTCAGGGGGCGAGAGGAGGGAAGCATACTTTTGGGAGACCTTGGAAGGCAGGCTGGTAGTGACAGAGTCTTTGAAGGAACCAGATGAAGCCAGAGGTCATTCTGATAGACAGGGTGGAGAGGTGTGTCTGCAGAGTAGGAGGAGATCAATTTCACGGAGATTTCTGTGAATGGGAAAGTTAGTTAGCTGGAGTTGCAGGAAATGAAGTAGAAAAGCCATCAGGGAAAAAGCATAATTGTGAAAATAAATTAAGTTTTTGTTTTTTTTAAATCCTCACCCGAGACTATGTTTATTGATTTGAGAGAGAGAGAGAGAGAGAGAGAGAGAGAGAGAGAGAGAGAGAGAGAGACATTGATATGAGAAAGAAACACCAATTGATTGCCTCTAGTATGCACCATGACCAGGGATCAAACCCACAGCCTAGGTTTGTGCTCTGACCAGAAATTGAACTGGCAACATTTTGGTACTCAGGATGACGCTCCAACCAACTGACCTACCCAGCCAGGGCAGTAAGCTGTGTTCTGTTAACCTTAATGACAAACCGTAAAGAGATATCAGTAGAGCCGAGTAATTGCGGCAGGAGACACTGTGGTCCACAGAGCCTGACATATTTACTCTCTGGCCCCTGACAGAAAAAAATTGACAACCTCGTTGAGACCCTGACCTGAAGCCACCCTAATTCTGGGTTGGTGGCACAGTTTGCTATATAAAGGACCCCCATGGCAATCAGACTCATAAACATTTTCCTAGAGGGAGCTCACACCATTTTATATTCATTAATGACAGACCAAAAGGTAC
Organism: Carollia perspicillata; assembly: GCA_004027735.1. NCBI lineage: Eukaryota > Metazoa > Chordata > Mammalia > Chiroptera > Phyllostomidae > Carollia > Carollia perspicillata. The sequence continues at coordinate 8,716 of PVKM010031683.1, read as the reverse complement.
GGTAACTCCAAGGACCCTGCGTGCAGTAACAAGCAAATTCTTCCACATCCAACTCCCTTCTAAAAACACAGACACTAGCAAAGATCATCTATTCCCGGGCAGAACTTGCCAGGTATGGTAGACCAGCCCTACGGACTGGGGACGATGCGTGCCTGTGGAAGCCCATCAACCACTCTCCCAACTGCATCCCGAGATAAGAAGACGCTGCCTGGATCATCCAACATAGACCATTTGGGCTTTGCGGCCGTTGGCACTGCCCGTGTGAGGATGACCAGGGCAGTGCCCAGTCTCCAGGTCCCAGAGCAGTCACCTTTTCTGAAGGTGTCCCGTCTTTCCTCCGTTTCTTTGCTGACTCGATTCTGCGCAGGTTCAACTGCTGGCCCCTGGTCTTCAAGTTCGTCTTCAGTTTCATCGTCACTGTAGGGAACCACCTCGTCATTAGGCTGAGAATCCTCCTCGAATGTCGTTTCCGAGTCTCTTTCTGTATTCATTCTGCTGGTAAATTGGAACTACCTGGTTTAAAAGAGAGGGAAACCAAAGGGAATCATGACCCATGCCCAGTTTTTGGTGGAATTCTGCCTGCATTACAATGGCCTTTTAACAGAACATAACTTTACCAACATGTATATCTATCTGAATGAGGACCCCAAAGTTCAAATTATGATGCAAATAAGAACAAAACCACTTGTTATTGATTATATACTTGGGTGAGAATTAATAACAACAACAACAAAATTGTAGCTTCAAGAAATTGTTAAAGGGGGTAGACAAACTTTAAGGTTGTATTTCAAGCTAGGGGTCTCCAGTCAACAAAATCAACTGGTTCACAACCAATGTTAAAATAAAATGAAACATTATAGCTCTGGTTGGCGTAGCTCAGTGGACTGAGCGTGGGCTGTGAACCAAAGGGTTGCCAGTTTGATTCCCCGTCAGGGCGCATGCCAAGGTTGCGGACCAGTTCCCAGTATGGGGTGCATGAGAGGTAACCACACGTTGCTATTTCTCTCCCTATCTTTCACCTTCACTTCCCCTCTCTCTAAAAACAAATAAATAAAATCTTAAAAAATAGTAAAAAAAAAAAAAAAAAGAAACATTGTAAGATATCAGGACAGCACACATAGTAAGAGTCTGTTGGTGAGATAGTTTTACAAACCAGTGTGCACACACACAGTCATTTGCATTGTGGTTCTTAACAGAATTGAATTTCTTACTGTGGATTGCAAAATTTAAAACCCATTGCCAAAGACATCCGGCTTCTGCTAACACTAATAATCAGAGTCTTTACTCCGATATATTAAATATAAGCTTATGTTCTCAAATTTTGCTAAGGACTCTCTGGGAGCATTCCCTAGCCAATTTTCCTAACTGCCACCACCCACTGCCCGTATCTAAAATTTGTGTTTGTGTATGTGTCACTGTGTAAAACAACTCTACCCAGGTGACAGGAACAACCTTAGTCACATTTGTATTAGGAAAACATTTACCCAAGTCCTTCAGGACAGGCATGCAGCCTGGCATTGTGTACGTGAGCATGCACTGCCGACAAGGGCGCCTCGCATTTATGCAGAGTTACCGGCCCACCAGGCCCTGCCTGAAAGGCTTTACAGACACTGATCCTTGACCTTCCCCACACCACCTCGGTGGAGGTATTATTGTTATTTCTCCTCCACAGAGGAGAAAGCCCGAGGCCCGCGGCATCGAATAACTTGCACGATAATTATTAAAACTTCGCAGCAGAAACATCTGCTTTCCAAAGAGAGGTGGTCTGCATTTCTATACTTGCATGTTACAGTGTGTTATGTGTTTTAATCAGGCGCTTGCCTGGAGCGGAATCATTGAGCTGGTTGCATGCTTTGTACCAAATCTCACCTCTCGGACATCTAAATTTTTATAGCTGTAAGTGTACATCTAGGACATGTTCAAATATTTATGAGGATTCTGTCCAGTGTTTTTTTTTTTTAATTTTTATTTTAGTTGTTGTTCAAGTACAGTTTTCTGTCTTTTACTCCCATCCCAGTCCACCTTCCCCAGTGCTCCCCATCTCCCTCCCATTTCCACCCCACTTAGTTTTGTCCATGTGTCCTTTACATTTGTTCCTGTGACTCCTTCCCCTTTTCCCCTGAAATTCCCTCCCCTCTCCCTTCTGGTTACTCTCAGCCTGTTCTCTATTTCAGTGTCTTTGGTTGTCCAGTGTTACTGAAAATGGTAAAACCCAGAGACTACCCAGATGTCCAGTGATTGGCAGCTGTAGCCATAAACTGTGGCCTCCCCATACTATGGGGGCAGATTAAATTGTTATTTAAACCACGGTCACTAGCATTTCTAATGACATCCAAATGCATTAAATTGGAAGGTGAGATTTATGACCAAACTGTTAATGGGAATCCATAATATTCTTGGGGAAATGAGGCATCATAGTAGTCCTATTTATTCACACACACACACACACACACACACACACACACACACACACTTATTCATTTTCCAAAATTCCAGTAATTGCCATGCATGATTTTAAGTGAGATGATGCACATAAGTGCTTGGTTCAGTGTTTAGCCTATAATTAGTACTCAAACCTTAGTCATTGTTATTGTCAACAATTATTTCCATAATTAGAAAAAGACATTATAATAACAAGTGCAACATACGAGATCTATCCCTTTAGGTTTTCCCATCACTTCTAAAATACACCTGTCCCTTATGGAAGGTAAATTATTAGACTATTAAAAAACATTGAGTATACTTAAGCACAGGCATGTTCAGTTATAAAACCTTTTAATTGCAGAGTGAAACATTTTTTCCTCTTTTCCAAATGTCTGTGGTTTTGTAAATGGCCATTTCTTGGGACTTTGCAAGTGTTTAATTGGCCTTTTTGTGGTTTTGTAATATCGTAGCATCAATGATCTCACTAATACTAGAATTTATTTAATACAGTTTCTTTTGAAAATCTCTAAACTCTCCAAGGCAAAACTTTCATCAGAAATCTTTCACAGCAAAAATAATAAAGTGGTTACCACTAACTAAGCACCTACTATGTATCAAGCAGCTATTATCACCCCATCTTACAGATAAGCAGACTGAGGCTCAGCTGGTAAGTGGCAGGGCCATGATCTAATGTCTCCATTACAGGAGCATATAAATATTGCAAAGTCTGAAAGCACTTTACAGAAACACTTTTTTATTGTAGCAAAACATATGTAACATAAGATTTATCATTTAAGCCATTTTTAAGAGTACAGGTTAGTGGCAGTAAGCACGTTCTGTAGAAACCCTTCATAAGGAAACATGTATCATCATTACTTCCAAGCATCTCCGTGCTTATTTCTCATGTTAAGAGCGGACCCAGTCCTTCAAGGTACGAAGAGGAGAAACAAAAAGAAATGGATTCGACAACTGATAACCGCAAGTCTGTGATCCAAAGTCAGCAAGACATTGCACAACTAGCCGAGTCACACCCAGACATGCTCCGCAGGCCCAGTCTGCGCAGGCGACCTGGAAAGCCGGGCAGGGAGCGCTAAGCTGCGTGGGAAGTTCGAGGACACACGTGCGTGTGTGCAACCCAGACACACAGCCACACGGGGGACTAGCTTGGCTCTGTCGTAGGATGGTCAAGGAAAAATGAGGAAGAAATAATTTCTTTGAAGCCCCAGCCTGGAGCTTCCCAGGTCTAAACCCTAATCCCCACGAGGCAGGCACTGTGTGTACTATGGAGTCAGAAACTCTGTCGTATGTGTCACCACAGCTCCTGCACATTGCAGACACCTGTGCATTTACTCAGCCTCCTCTAACACCTGCGAGGGGCAGGCTGTTGTCCCCCACCGGACTCTGGGAGTGGACCGCTTGGAGACCTCCAGGTTATCGAGGGTACAGACAAATGAACTATGCCTGATAGCCACGAGACATGGCCACTTCTACCCAACACACGCCTCCAATTCATCCCCTCGTCCCCGTTTCCACAGCCGCCACCCTAATGCAGACAACGACCATCTCTGTCCTAAAATGCTACAGAGGGACTCTAGCTAGACTTCCTGTGATGACCTCCCACACGGCCACCAGCGTCCTGCCATTCTCCCACCTGCTGGTTTCCACCCTCTCCTTCTCAGTGCTTAGGAAAGAAAGATTTTCAATAGGCTGAGAACACCCCTCACCCGCTCCCCTCCACTCCTACTGCTCCTCCCTAAGGAGGGGCCCTTGATAAATGTATCAGTCAGAGCCTGCATCACATTACTCTACCACCTGAGTTTAATGCTCAGGACATTGTGTGGGTCATTCCCCATCTCACCGCCTCCCTGAGGTCAACACTGAGGACGGGGCCTGCTTTCTAGCAGCAAGCCCAGCGTCCTCCTCTCTTTCTTCTGCCCCACACCAGGCAGCTGTCTGGTTAGTGGGCTCTAGACTTTTCTTCAGGCTGCCTAAAACAACTCTAAGGTGGAGGGAGAAAGTGAGGAGGAAGAGAAGGAACCAAGAAGCCTTTTTACCAGAGCTTGATTAGGGGATTTTCCAGCGTTAAGTAAAGAGGTGCCTCATTTTCTGTCCCGCCTTCTGTAGTATTCAGCACTCCTGGTCATGAACCCCATTAGGCAGGAGGAGCAAAGAGCAGGGTATCTGAACTTGACCCCCTAACACCCATACGTGTCATCTTCGAGTGCTTGGCTATGAAATCCTCTCTCTCCTTTATGGGGAGGAGGTGCTGAAGGAGAGAGAAAGAGGGACCCCAGGCAGAAAGCATCACCTTTCTGCCTTTGCAGTAAAATCCTGAAGTAAAAAGGAATGAAAGCACAGACTTTCGTTACTATCACAGGTTTCCAGATTCAAATAACAGGCACGTGGGGACAAAAAAGTTGAGTTTTGTTACTGCTGGGGTACAATCTGTGCACCCACAGAGCAACAACGAGAACTCGGGGGCTGGGACAGGCCGGGGGCCCCTGATCAATGATGCCTTTGTTGTACAATTTGATTTCTGTCCAGGGAGACCCAAGCTCACACAGGAAGGATGAATCACAATATTCACTTTTGTGCATTCTTTGTCATCTTTTTTACAGCTTTGAAAATCCTCAACAAGAAAGGCTCTTTCTGAAATGTGTTTTTTCTTCATTTCATTGCTTATTATTATTAAAGATAATATAAAATATGTAACACCCATGGTTTAAGTTTGTGTATTATATTTGTATATGTTCTATACTATGCATGTTTTTATCATATGCTCTATGTTTAATACAATAAATTACAACTTTGACAGGCAGAATCTATAATCCCTTCCTATGAGAGGGGGCTAGACACAGAGCCTTGCTTTTTTTTTTTTAAGATTCTGTATTCATTCTTAGAGAGAGGGGAAGGGAGGGAGAAAGAGAGGGAGAGAAAGAAACACCGATGTGAGAGAGAAACATCAGTCAGTTGCCTCTCACACACCCCGACCCAGGAACCTGGCCGGAAACCCAGCCTCGTGCCCTGACCGGGAACTAAAGCTCAGCCCACTGAGCCACACCAGTCAGGGCGAGCCTTGCTTTCAGCAACAGATAATGGGATGTCTGGTCCAGGTTTAGGTCACAGGCAACTGTAACTTCCTTCTTGGCAGCCAGCTCTCTCCCCTTCCTGGCTTTGATAAGGCAGCTGCCTTAGGCAGGAGCCTCAGAGGCTCCTATGTGGCAAGAAACTGAGCAAGCGCCCAGGCAGCCGGCAGCAGGCAGCAAGGAACTGGGGGTCTTCAGTCCAGTGACCCTGAAGGAATTGAGTGTTGTACATTTACAGCAGGGTGACTGTGCTAACAATACCGTATTGTATAGTTCAAAGTTGCTAAGAGAGTTAATCATTTAAAAAGATGTTTTTACTGACTTAAGGGAGAGAGAAACATCAGTTTGTTGTTCCACCCGTCCATGCACTCACTGCTTCCCGTACATGCCCTGACCACTGAGTGAACCCACGACCCTGGCCTATCAGGACAATGTTCTAATCAACTGAGCTACCCAGCCAGGGCCTAAGAGAGTTGATCTTAAAAGGTTTCATCACAGGAAAAAGTTTTGTAACATTTTGAGGTGAAGGATGTTAACTTACAGTGATCATTTTGTAATGTATACATGTGTCAAATCATTATGGTGTACACCTTAAACTAATACAAATGTATGCCAATTATATCTCAATAAAACTAGGAAAATATTTCTTAAAAGGAAATAAGATTTGTCAACAACCCCAGGAACTTGGAAGTGGGTCCCTCCTCAGTCCCGCCTTCAGAGGAGACCCCAGCCCGGGCTGACGCCGCAGCTTCTGCCTCGCGGAGACCCTGGCCCGGAGAACCCAGCCCAGCAGTGTTCAGACTCCTGCTCCACAGAAGCAGTGAGACGATAAGTGCAGTTGCTCTGAGCCGCTGTGTGTTGGAGCAACTCGTTACATGGCAATACGCAACTAACACACACACCATTAATCACAAGCAATACTCATTCTCCGGCCCATCACAGAAGCAGCAGAAATCTGTTACCCAGACACACGCCCCACCCTGTTTGGAGTCTGCCCAATACTCTGGAGCGTAAGATCTGACAAGCTCGATGACAGTTGTAATTAGACGAAGTCTCTCGTGAAGCAATAGTAATAAAGCATATCTAGGATCTAGATGAAGTTTAGACTTTATACTGTGATAGAAACATGGTTCCTGTCCCTAGGACAAACAGGGCTGTGTAGTGGATTTCCTCCCAACGGAAGCCCAGAAAACCTAGAAGCCTGCGCTAACTAATGTAATTAAGGAGCCTCTGATATCACCAGTGTGGGGACAACTCAGGCCGGACCTTTACTCACGATGGAGACGGCTGCTCTGGGTCCACGGCTTCACCCTCTGTGCCTCGGCAAGGCCACCCCCGACCCTTGGCCGCAAAGAAGGCTGACTACCTTTGCCCGTTGCACAACGCCCACGGTCACTGCCGAAAAGGTGCCGGGGAAGTCTCAAACGGTGACCTTTCAGAGAAGGGCACTTTCAATTTTCCTGTCATAAGATTTTTTTGGTAACGTGGTCCGGCTCTGCCATGGGCTGCTCCCCAACACATCCTACTAATGCCAAATACTGAATTTTGCCATGGATAATGAGCACCCATATTTTGGGGCTGAGATTCTAGGAAAAAAACCTCTCACTTTAATTTTCTAAATCAATTTTTTATGTACATATATTTAGATACTTGTTTTTTGTATTATAAAGGAATTTTAGTATTTATTTTTGAACATATTATGGTACAAGAAATTTTATGTAACAAATAATTACAAAACACAGAACTGATATGAGGTATGCCAGGTATTACCCATGTAGAACGCACGTCTTATTTCTCTCTCAAAAATTTGGGCAAAAAAGTGAGTATTATACATGGCAAAATATGGTATGTCTTTTCAATATCGGGCAGCTTTTGCCAGTTCCCTAAGTATTTTTCACACGCATCCCCTGACATGATTACCATGCAACTACTCGGAGATGTGTGGCCAAGCCCTTTCATTGCCATTTGACGAATGAGAATGCTGGAGTGGCTGAGTCTGGGACTGGGTTCGGGTGCCTCCCCACGTAGCCACAGCCAGCAGGTGCGGCGCAGCGCACGCATCTGGATTCAGACTGGAACTCACACTCTGTCCAGGGGGCATTGGGGCCTGCTCCCCCACTGCAAGTGTCAACTGCTGTCCCCTCTCCACGCCAACTTAGAGCCTCATTAGTCACAAGAGAGACCGAAGCACAGGAAACGGAAGAAACTGACAAGCGAAATCAAGCCCACGGTGCAATCTGCAGACAGGTGCCTCATCCACCAGCAAGCGTAAGCGCTTGAAACGCTTCCGACTTAGATCCCATCAGAGTGAACTTGACTCATTCGCTGTTTCCAAGGTGTTTTGAGCTGGGCCGTGTGGGAGCCAAAGGGGTGAGCGAGAACTCAGCGTGGACGGACGCTGAACAGGAAAGATTAGGAGCAGGAAGGTAGAGTCGTCCGCCGGGCTGGAAGATTTAGGGGGGCAAGAGCGGTGAAGGTGGGCTGGGGTCACCTTCCCTGACCCAGGAGGCCTTGGCAGGGCTTTGTTCCGGGGAGCAGAAGGAACCCCTGAAGGCGTCTGCAAGGAAAGAAACATGAGCTGCAAGGCACTTCAGGAAGATTAGCCTGATAGAGGAGGGAGTGCGCGTGGCCAGGAAGGTGAGAGCCTGGTGGGGAGACCATGCAGAGGACACAGTGGACACTGAGTCTCCCTGTCACTGTTCAGCCCCCTGTAAAACCAAGCAGTCTGGTCACATTACTCTGCAGCCACGGGCAGCAGAGACACACACAGTGCATGCGTGTAGCCGGAGCAAGAAGGACTACAGGCCTGAGTCAGGGTGGTGGCGGCCAGAAAAATGTGTTTAAAATTAAGCCAGGGCGGGGCTGCCATTCTGTTCTCTGGAAAACGAAGAAAAGAAGCCAACGAAAGAGTGGAACTGGTTCCCATAGTTTAATAATGCCAGAATTCCCCAGATGTTTATATTGGAGACTCAGCCTCAATCCACAATTATTTTTATTAAAAACACTAAAAGTTACCAGGAGAAAAGCATTGTTATTTTTACATTCAAGCCTCATGCTTACTTGTTAGGGACAATGGCCCCATTTTTACCTCATCCCTATTGTCTCTCTGATTAGGTTTACACATTTTATTCATGCTTAAACAATACAAAATCATCAGAGTTTTACAAGTGACGGCTGCCTGGAAGCAGAACTCCCAAGATAAAATT
>PVKM010031682.1:0-16716 GCA_004027735.1 Carollia perspicillata | reverse complement strand
GCACGACACATAACATAATTGACATAGAAAAGTAATAAAGTAAAATGTAAAAGATCCACCTGTAGCTATTTGACACACTTTATTAAAATAATATAATGTTGTGAAAATGAAGCAGTTTTTTACAATTTTTGAAAATGCAGATGATGTTTAAAAATACATTTTTACTTAAGAATATATGCAATCAAAAACCTGTTATTTTTCTAATACCAAAATTCGGTGTTCACATTGTGACTTTGAAGTATAGAGCTGAATAAGGTACAAGAAACAAGTTAATTCTTTAGTTTCTAAATCATTCATGTTAGAGATAGAAAAGTGAGCCAGCAAAGAAATAAAGTAGCAGCCAGCGATCGTATAATCTACCTACGGAGAGATCAGTGCCCTTTCATTGTATCATCCTGTCTTCCGACACCTCTGAATAATTTGCTAGTTGTAGACAGATAAATGGAGGCTATGGATTGCTACAATTTTCAGTCAAGGTACACTCAACCAATGACATTACCAACAATATCCCCCATGGACATATTTATTACAACTATTCCCTATTTTGTTCTGCATCAGCAGGTCCATCTGGCAGTAAAAGATCAACCAGGTGTTCTGTGGAAAAGTTGGCACATAAATGCCTTGAACATTGTGATACTAGCAGGAGGGAAAGATTTAGAAAATGAAAGTTGAATTATTCTTGGTATATATGAGCTTATAAGACATTTTTAGGTGGTAACAGTTATGGAACATCTTTTGCTTTATTTGTAGATGTGGCTTGGTTAAAAAAAATCAGAGTGAAGTAAGTATAAATATCCAAGAGAGATATAATGCCATACTCACTAGTGTAGCGAATAAACAAAAGTTTAGGGGAGTACCTTGAAAAATGCGAAGTAAAATTAGAAAAAAAATAATGTATGGCATAGTTCATCAAAAGCATTTATTATTCTAAAGAAAAAAATAATAAAACCTTTCTCTTGATTATCCTTGATTAGTTGGTACCTGACTTAGTTTTTTCAATCAAATAGTCAAATATGGCTTACAAATGACCTTTACCTTACTAAATTGAATTTTGAAGCTTCAATCAGTTAATCCTTTCCCCAAAGTGAGCAATGTCCTGTGTATTTTAGCTTATCAAAGACAATGAAAATGTTATCAGAGCAGATTTCACTCTAATACTACAGAACTCCAGTTGAATCACAAATGCAGTGCATATCCACTGAGGCTTCCCGTAGCCACTAAGAAGCTTTCCTCTGACAGAAATGTTCGTGTGGCACATTGGTCCACATTAATGAGAAAACACCCTTGCTGGTACCATTACTATACAATGCCCTTCACTTTCATTGTGTCAGGATTAATACCGCGGCAGAAGGACTTTTATCGATCTTCAATGTACATAAGGCATATGCACTTATAAGGTATTATAAAATATATAGCCAATAATATTTCTGTAACTTTTAAGGCAGAAAAAAATTAACATTTTATGATTTGGTTGATTTTCACTTAACATTTTATTTTATGCTTATTTTTTATTTAACTTTTCTATTATAACTGTTAATATTTTAGTTAACCTACTTTAGCTTAAATCATTATTCAATGATTTTAGAAAAATAGGAAACTGAAACAATAACAAGTTGATGATTCCAGAATATAGAAATAATGTTTAAATGTAGAGCTCTTTAAATATGTGTGTGTGTGTGTTCTTACATAATTTTATAAGTACGGATTTTTATCATAATATTTTTTCAAATTTTCTCAACAAATTGTTTCTTATATGTTTTTTCTACTTTGTTATTTGAATAAAGATTTTACAGTGATTTTAAATATATATAAGTTTTAAAAGATACTAAAATTGCATATATATGTATATATATTCAAATGTAAAAGATTTTAATGACATCCTGAAATGAAAGCTGTCAAGAGCCTAGCAATTGTATATATCTTCAACATTCTGGTGACTTGGAAATTTGGTGCCTTACACTATTATTATTTTGTGAGTAATCATAACACTATATTAACTACCTACATTCCCTCTACAGTTTTATTCTTGTGTCTATTGTTAAATGAATTTAATGTTTATTACTAATAATTACTCAAATCATCCTTGAGTTCTTCATAGTATGCTTTAGATTGATGAATTTAATTGTCACGAACATTTCTCTCACAATACCCATTTTATACTTCCTGAATCTTTTATGTTACAGAGGTCAGCCAGTTGCTTTCACTTTTTATGACTATTAACATGGGTCTTATATTCTTCAATCACACTTACTTTCCTTCAGGACTCGCCAATTACTGTGTTACTTATCTTCCGGAGAAGTGGTTTTGTGGAGAACTCTGGGGCCAGCGTGACTTTACCCTTCTAGGTAAAATGGGCCTCAGTACCGGCTACAAGTAAATTAGTTATGCCAACAATGTAAGTGACCTTGCAAACGGATTTTTCTTTTTTTTTTAAGATTTTATTTTATTTATTTATTTCTACAGGGAAGGGAAGGAGAGAGGGAGAGAAATATCAATGTATGGTTGCCTCCTGTGACCTGCAACCCAGGCATGTGCCCTGACTGGGAATCGAACCGCAATCCTTTGGTTCACAGGCCTGCACTCAATCCACTGAGCTACACCAGCCAAACGGATTTTTCTCTGTCTAGCCTCTGCAGAGGCCACAGCCCCAGCCGACACATAGACTTACCACTTCACATTTGTATGTGTTACAACAATACATAGAAACTGTGAGAAAATAAATGTGTGCTAATTGTGGTAATTTGTTTTGTAGCATAGAAAACAAATACACCATCAATTCTATTTTTGTAATATTTTTCCCCATTACTTACATTCATGTTTTGATTCAGCGGGTATTTTTTGAGCTCATATTTTGTACCAAGTCCTGTCAAGAATTGATCTCACAATTACATAAGTCATTAAATAACAGAGTTCAGATGGGAGTTCGGGTCTTTTACTTCTTGTTCAGTGATTATTCCCCCATAATAAGGAGCTATGGGAGTACTAATTAAAAAGTCTCAGTATAATTGCCTCAACTATTTAAGTTATAATGAGTCAGAACTATCATTCCTTTATATGTGCCTATATATGTGCTACATTTAAAGATGTGCTGATTTGTATGGAGTACTAACCCCAGAATAGGAAATGGAATAAATAATCTTTATCAAAATGGTCACCAGTGTTTATAGGATACATATGCTCAACTTTTACTATGGTAGAAGGTCAAAAGAGAAGTGAAAGTCATATGGTAAAAGTATATTCTTAAGTACAAAGACAAAATGTTTCTCATTCACAAAAATGCTAATATCTATGAGTTCTGGTTAGTAAAACTTCTGGGCATCAACAGTTAAAGTTCCTCACTATTTTTTTTTACTTTATTTTTGTGGGTTTGTATAATTTGAACATTTCAAACTTTGGCAGAACTTGGATAAATTGATTTTTTAATCAAAATTATGTGAATACTTACAGCCAGAAATAATTTGAAACTTATTAATGGAGTTGCAATAAAATTAATTGAAAGTTTTATGAACAATAAAAGTATATATAAAGAGTTAAAGCTAGATTTTGTTTTAATGTAACAGCTTCTTTAGGTATCTGAATGTGTTAATAAAATGAGTGATTTGAATTCAGTTTCCTAATTCATAGGTTCTAATGATTATGTGGTATTAAATTTAAAAATTATAGAATTTTTCTATTTTTAATTTTATTGAGAACTACATTTTTTACCATAATACTCTAGAGGTCATATTCAGAGAATAATTATATCTTACTAGTGGTAGTAGCAAAAGTATTAAACAGTATTTATTACAGATTTAAAAACATTTATTAATACCGAAAAATGGCAATGGAGAAATAATGATTCCAATCAAATTACTTATTTTTACTATACTTGATGTTTTTGGGTAGCAAAATTATTTCAGCAGTGAAACTATAAGCTTATTTGGCTGAAAATAGTAAAATTTGATTTATTAATTAATATATTGGCACATATGTTTTACACTTAATCAGGTCAGAAGTTGAAATATTTTATATATTAATGGATAAATCTTTTATAATGGACTCCTTCTGCAAAGCAAAGAAAATGCATCTCTTGGATTTCTTTTTACCATCGTACGAAATGTACTGTAATTTAATATCGACATTGCTACTTATTCAATCACTTATGATTGACTCCATCATAAGATCAGAGAGTCAACTGGGAAAATAATGGTTATTTGCCCACGATGTTGAGGTTGTCCTAAAAGAGTGAAGGCAAGCAAAGGTTGAAGTCAAGCTGCCAATCACTACATTTCCTTAAAATGCCCTGCTGCTCCATCTGCTTTTAAAATGGAATGAACTTGGTTGCAACAATGTGTGTTTCTCTGACAGCATACAATTTTTATTATTACCATTTTCTAATTGATGCTTTTGGGATACAAAGTCCATACACTGTTAGAATAAAGTGCCATTAAGATTAAATTGACTTAAAAATTATTCTGAGGTAGGTAGATAAAAATTTAGTGAAATTCTACCGCTAATAAAAGTGGGAAAATCACTGAGGTTAGACATGGTATATAATTTGCTGGTGTAATAGATACTTCTATTTTTTTCCAGTTATTTGATATTTTTGTCTCATTCTGTAAGTTTCTTAAGGTTAGAACTACATTTATTTTTCTTTGTCTCTTCAGAAGTTAAAACAGTATCTGACAAATATTTTAATTAGAATTGAATTAGGTTCTTTAACAGTTTTCGAAAGAACCAAGTTGCTATTAGAACAATAAAGTAAACAAATCTGTGTCATTTTTGTAATATTAAAAATGACAGGTTTTATGTTGGGGGTTTAGAACATCTGCTTTGTTGTACTTAACTGCTTTTCATATTCTGCCTCTGGCTATTTGGATGAGGTGTATTTTCTTTTTTGGGAGGGTTACTTTTAAAACAATTCTATTGAGTTTGGGGTGACATCAGTTAGTAAAATTATATAAGTTTCAAGTATACATATCTATAATACATCATCCAGATGAGGGATATTTTCTTTTTTTTTAATTCAATATCAAATTTATTCATGATTATTTGTTGACAGTATTATTTCATTACCCTTTTTCATTGTTGGTCAGTTACAGTTGTCCCCATTTTCCCCATTAAACTCTTCTGTCCTACCCACCTCCCATCTCCCACATTCAATCCTCCCCACCATTATCTTTTTGACCATGAGTTTTTATGTATATATTCCTTGATGACCCTTCCCCTTCTTTGTCCCTTTACCCTCTTCCCCCACCCCTGGTTCCTGTCAGTTTGTTCTGTGTTTCCATGTCTATGGTTATACTTAGCTCCCTTATTAGTTTTGTTGTTCAGGTTCCACCCACAGGTGAGATCCTATGGCATTTGTCTTTTACTGTCTGGCTTATTTCACTTAACATAATGTTCTGCAGTTCCATATAGGCTGTGATATTTTCTTAAATGTATTAAATCCCCTATGGTATATGATAATCATCATTTAACCTGAAGTGCTATGTCTCTGAATCCTAAAATTCTCCAGCTCTTAAACTGACCATTAACTATTGCATATTTCCTCAGCCAACGAGATCTGTGTGGCCAATGCAGTAGCAGTGTGTTTCCTGGGCCCCAGGGACTGTGGTGTGATGAAAGTGACACAGGCATCCGGATTCCAGGGCTAGGCAAGATTGCGCCAACTGGTTTGGTTTGTTAGATCATATCCATCGATTTTCAATAACTGCCAATGGGACAGGCAAAAAAGTACAATTCTGCACATCTTAACCATTGATAGAACAAAACGGTATGACAAAACCTTACCTCTCCTACAATTAAAAAAAAAATAAAAATAGACACTGTTAATGGAATTAAAAGGATTTTAAACTGTAACAACATGTAATTTATTAATATTGTTTCAATGTTATGATGATTAGCAATGAAGGTAATGCACATAGAAGCAATTAAGAATCAATTACAAAGTTAACAATGATGAGATTATAATGTTAGTTTAGACCAATTAGGAACACCATGTAACAATATATTTGCAGATTTTTATGTATTTTAACCTTAAAAGTCATGGATACAGAGAACTCCCTAAAATTATCAAACAACATAATCTAAAGGCATTATAACATTCTTTTAAAAAAATATTTTATTCATTTTTGTAGAGAGAGGGGAAGGGAAAGAGAAAGAGGGAGAAACATCAGTGTGTGGTTGCCTCTCGCCTGCCCCCTACTGGGGACCTGGCCTGCAACCCAGGCATGTGCCCTTACTGGGAATTGAACTGGTGACCCTTTGGTTCACAGGCCAGTGCTCAGTCCACTCACTGTGCCACACCAGCCAGAAAAATGCTACCGGTTGGGCTCAGTTATGTTATCCTTGCCTGGGGTTGTAAGGCCATATTTGGCAATATGTGTGCAATGTTTGATTCTGTTCTGTATATACAAACATTGACTTTTGGAATGCAAAGGCAAGCATATGAAAAATAAATATTAATATTTATTAATATTGGGGATATTAATTGCAATGTCTTTCCACTATAGTGTTTCAATTCATTGTACATTAATTTATTTTATTAGATTTACTGAGGTGACATTGGTTAGTCCGGTTATATATGTTTCTATGATACATCATCTGTGTATCACACTGTGTGCCCTCTTCCCAAAGTCAAAACTTCTTCTGTCACCATATATTTGGCCTCTTTTATCCTTTACTATCTGCCACCTTCATTCCCTCTGGTGACCACCACACTGTTGTCTGTGTCTATGAGCTTTTATGTGTTAGTTTGTTTTGTTCACTTGTTGCTTTCATTTTTATATCCCACATATGTGTGAAATAATAGGATTCTTAACTTTTTGTCTGAGTTATCTTACTGAGCTTGATGTTCTCAAGGTCCATCTGTGTTGTCACAAATGGCAGTATTTCATCTTTTCTTATGGCTGAGTAGTATTCCATTGCTTATGTACTGATAAATAATACTGTTACCTGCTTGGTGAGAATTTTATTGTACTAATTTCTTAAATTTAAGGGGGCTAAATGGTAATGGAAAAATATAATAAAGATTATATATTTAAAAAATAAATATAAAATAAAAACTATCCCTGTAACATTCTCACCAGGCAGGTAATAAGATTATTGCTCTTTAAAAGTCTGTAATCCTAAATTACAGCCAGCCTCCTTAGAGGCATCTAAATTGTGTGAAAAAGAAAACAATATCTCTGTATGTTAATTCTATACTTTTAAATACTAATATTCTAGAATAAATGTAAAATTCATTTTGGCAGAGAAGATTTTTTCAAAAATATAAATTTTCTTGAGATTAATCTGTGGACAGAGAACAAATATGACTCATGATTGTCTCATCCACACTAATAAGGTTGGTTTGGTTTTGAGAGTTTAACTAGTATTTACTGAGTCTTGTCAAAGGCAGTCATAATTAAAATTCAATAATGTATGATTTATAACATTTATAGCGGCTGTTTTTGATTGCCTTAGTTATTTTTATTCCAACTTCATTATGAATACATTTATCTAATATTTTGTAATTTTGTAGTTTTTCTTAAGAATGTAAAAATCCCATACTAATATTAACTTTGTAAAATCTAATATTTTTTTAGGTCTATAATGCTCACTTTGGAATGTTTAGCAGCTGTTCCTTTTACCATCATAGTTATTCAACTTAAATTTTCACCTGCATTACCAAAATAGAGGATTACTGTGAGAGTTCAAGAAACCATAAAAATTAGAAAAATTAATTTCTCATTATTTACTAGAATCAGAGATATTATTATTTATTGACAATTTTGCAATCAAGTTCTTTTAAATTATATTAAATTCAAAGTAATATTTAAAGCATTTCAAGGCATGAAATTTGCTCAAAATTACTAAGCAATTCTTTTAACTTTGACTTTTATAAACACAATTATATTTAAATATATATTTATATATACATATATATTTATATAAAATGCATGAAAATGGTTTAATGGTCAAAAGCCCAACATGACAAACACTGTTTACATAAGAAGCAAACTAGCTGATGTAGTCACTTGATGTCCACAAGAAGGCTCTCAGGTGGTTGTTAAGGGCCACTCTAGTTAAAACTAAATAGGTTTCAAAAATTTACGGTAAACTTTATACCACTTGATCTTTCTGGAACACTTGGCAAAGTTCTGTTGTTTCTAAATACATTTATACCAATGTCTACTTTTTCAAAATACAGAAAACGATTAAGACCAATAATATAAAATTTTTACATTTATTCCAATATTTCTGTGTCATCTTCCAGCTATAGAGTGGTCATTTTAGCATTACAAATTATTTACATCCCACCAGCATTATAACTAAGTCTTCAGTAGGCCATCTGATTTTATCAGTACAGCTGCTTCCAGGGATAGGGTACATGGCAAGACTAATAAGCGTCCTGATAGTAGTCTATTCTCTGGCTTCTTTGGCTGTGAAATGTCCTTGCTCAGGAGGAGTGTTGTGTGAATACTATGATGTCATTCAAAGTAATCTATAAGTCTAGTGAAAGTGGTGCTGAAAGAATTTTAGGCAGGCAAACACATCTATAACTGAGTCACCGTTTCAGTAAAAATGAGGTCTTTTTTCCATCCTTCTCCCTTACATGATGGGAGGTAGTCAATATAATTCAACTGCTGTCAGGCATCTGGCTGGTCCTCCCGGGAAATGACATAATTGTCAAGAATTTAGCATTGGGCCTTGCAGTTGGAAATTGATAACTCAGCAGGTTAGGCCCTACCAAAGGGAAGTCTTTTTTATTGACTTCATGAATAATATTTATCCATTCTGAATTTTCATGAAACTCATTTCCCACCACTTGGTGGATATATTGTACAAATACTTCTAAATGTCAGCCATATCTTGATCATCAGATCCAATTTCTATGGTATCATCAATAAAGTAAGATAATACAACACCAGGAGTTGATGCTGAAACAACCAAGGCTCTGTATAGGGCTGACGCATTTCTGAGGTAAAAGGGTGAAGGTATGTTGTATTCTATGCGATGTGAAAGCAGACTTCCTGCTGATCCTTTAATTAATACATAGATGAAAGCCATTTGCAACATTAATAGCTTTAAATTAATAGCTACTGCTCTCCATGCTATTTCTTCCAGTAAATGGATAACATCTGAACCAACATCTACAATTGGAGGCAATTTCTAATTGAGTTTACGATAATTCCCTTTCATTCTCCAGCACAAATATTTCTTCATAGCCAAAGTGACATGTAAAACAGGAATAATTTACAAGAAGTCTTTATTCTTGTATCTCTCACATCTCTGATTGAAGCATAATTCTTTAGGATTACATCACAGATGATGTAGTTTTTTCCCTTTCTGGATATAACAGGATCAGAGACCTCCACTTTTCCTTTCTACCACACCGGTCTCTCTCCCTGGGCTGAAAAAATATGTGTGGATTTTGCCAACAGTGAAACATGTGCATTTCATTACACATTTGGGATTTGGGGGGATAACTACAGAGTTCTTTTGTAGATTTACCATGTCTGCTAGGAAGTGGATTCAGGTCAATGTTTATTTTTCAACTGAACTTTGAAATCCCCCACTCCAAGAAGAGGAGTGCAGTGGCCTTTCAGATGATCAAAAATTCATGTCAGTTCCGAGCTGTGCATTAAGTCATACTTAAAAAATCTAGACACATCTCTTTGTCCAAAACAAGCTATCTTGAAAATGTTCACAGGTTCCTTTGGGGAAAACTGGGAAGACTATTTCTATTATATATTTGCAATTTTGTTACTAGAATCTAATTCAAGAGAACTCATTTTTTTTATTCCAGAGGTCTGAGAGTCTGTGTATTGGTTCAGATCAGGCAATTAGGTTACCAGCCTTGTATCCCCCAATTTGATGGCTCATCTCAAGTTTTTTCACCCCATTTAGATCGTTTGTTTGTTTGTTTGTTTTCTTATTGTACATATGAAGGAAAAAATTACTGGATTTCCCTTCATTACAGTCAGGGTTCAATCAAAGAGCAGAATTAGAAGGCTATTTATTAGACAAAATGTCTTGCACTAATACACAGACTAACGAATCTTTGCAGGAGTGATCCTGCTTCTTATGTTGGAGGCTAAAGTCCACAGGCAGGCAGAAAGAGAAGACTTGAAAGCTGGAACCCCCCGGGAGGACAGACTGAAAAGCGTGCTGTTTCATGTTGCCTATGATGTTGGTGATTAGGGCACCTACAGAATTCAGAGCCTTTTGTCATGGAATTCAGCATATATACACTACACATGGACAGGTGTTGGAGAAAATGAAGATCCAGGGAGAAGGGAAAGCTACCGAAGGGCCCCTCTGGGACCTGAATTAGTTTGAATAAGTGAATACTTATTCATAATCCATAGAGAAATATAATAATAAAATAACCCATGAAGAATCCTCTGCAGACTGCTTCTCTCCCTAAGCATTTTCAATCCTCCCCCCTCCCCTGTATTATGTGCCAGTTAAGTCCCAATATCTCAACTTCATTTAATGTAGGACAACATTGAGGCAGATTTCAGTTATTCACAAAGTAAATGCTTATAGATACTTATCAATACTCAAACTACCATCCATATTAATAATTTAAGCTCATCCAATGTTGTAAATTTTTCCTAAAATAACATATGTATAATCCCTTCCCAAATGTATTCCCAGGCTTTAGTGGATATAAATGGACACAAATCTGGCCAATCATTTGGTTTTTATTCTATGTCCTCTTAGGTCATAATTTGTCTTGATTCTTCTGAAGCCGTGCTGATCATTTATCTAGGTCAGGAAGACATGAAAGATGATACTTGTGAACCTAAAAAAACAATCAGCAACTCCTTGAAAGGCATCTGCCTCAAAAGAGGTTAAGAGCTTTAAAGGAAAAGAATGCTAAAAATCACTCAGAGCATGAGAGGTTTTTCATGTTAAAACCATAGTTGAAGAAGATTTCAAGTGGGGATATAAATAATCATATCTATCATAATTCATACAGATTCCTCATTCCAATTTTCAGGGTTCTATATTGTTTTAATCATTATTCTCACTTTCACTTAAGAGCCCAGAGAGGTTCTGCATTTCATTTGCATTATAAATCTTTTACTTGCAAAAACAAACATTGGTCTACTTTTTCTTTATATCAACCCCAGGTCTACAGGAAAGAAAATATTCTATTAGATCAGTTATAGGCACTCATGTAATTGTATATTTATTTTTTTGTAAAAAATATCTCCTTTGGTCTTTCTCTGCCATGCATGTCTTTTTTCTCTCATGCTCTTTCTGCCAAGTAACTTTCAAATCATTATTATGGATTTTAAGGTGTATACATTCCTGAAGTCTCTTCCATTATTTACCCTTGCCAAACTACACTGCATTTTGACACTACTGTTCCCTGGATATACTCTCCAGTTTCTCTCTTGTCCTTCTAAAGTTCATGCAGTAGCAAATGACACATACCATGTCCACCATATAACACCTGCTAAGTTCCTGGATTCAGTGAAGTTTGATTTATCTCACCAGTTCACCAAAACTGTCCTGTTAACATTACTACAGATTTCCTAATGAATACTAACAGTTCTTTTCATGGACTAAAATTTTCTGTAGTATTAAAAGTTCCATTGAAATAACAACATTTATTCAGCTAGACATGCTGACAGTAACCCTGGCTTTATCAGGTTTCATCTCAACAAAAACTCTTGTAATGAGCATACCAAAGTTGGTGATGAGAGGACTTAGGCAATTACTTGTTTTCACTTGAATGAATAGATATTTCTATTATTCACATTTCACTAATCAAACCATGTCTGTTGATCATAGCTGACTCATTGGAACCAGGGAATACAATTCTCTCCAGTGCCTAGGGAAAGAGGAAAGTGGATATTAGTAAATAGTAGCAATGACTTCAACAAGTTCTGATGATATTAGATACCTTTTGATCTTCTTAAAAACTATTTTCTTCATGATAATCATTTTGTTCATCCACCCTTGAGACTTACATATCATCATAACTTCTAGTGCAGATTACTAAAACTTTACTTTGTATAATTTCCTTGAAAAAAAAAAACCTTCATTTTCATAGCTTCATCTAATACCTATGACCTGATAAAACAAAATCTATATTTCCAACCCAGCTATCTCTGTCCAGTCTTACATGGATTTATCTACCTGTCAACTAGAAGTATTTACCACAAGCCCAAATTGATGCATAAAATCAAGTTATCTATTTCTATTCTTATTCAAATGACAAAATTTCAAAATTATAACCTTTCTTAAGAAAATTCAACAATCCCCAAATCTCTATTGTTTTCCATCATATCCCCCTGAGATCCATTTCCACCATAGCTGAGACAGTCATCTAAGAGAAAAAATATCTGATCATGAAAAAATTTCTGTAATTGTTTTGTAGTTCCACATTATATATATAGATCAGTTCTCATCTTATTTATTCAATATTCATTAAGACATCATTCCTGTTTTCAAATTTACCCACTCAAATTCTTCATCCCTATTTATCTCTCTTATCTCTACACATGAGTATCTGACACTGACTCATCCTTTATTGCTCTTATTGTCCAGAGACCTATGCAACCCACATAGAAGAGTGTTGGGAGTCAAGACTGAAGGTTGAATTTTGCCCAAGTCTGTGGGCTAAACAGCTTTAGCTTCAATGAACCTAGATTGGAATCAATAGGTGCACTGATTCTTCAATACTGGGAAGGCAGTAAGTAAACAAATCTGAAAGAACAGAAAGAATGCTTTCATTTATCTCACTGGAGTAGTGACAATCTGCATTTAATTCACAGCCCCCCAGGGAAGGAGTTTCATTTGCTTCCAAGATGCTGAGGATTCTGGTTATGAAAGATATGCAAACATTAAAATCTAAGTCTCAATCCGTTGGCAGAGTAAGGTGAAGAAAAATATGATAGAAAATTTGAAACCTAGCAAGAGAAAAGGACCTGCTTGAAGAGACAGATGGACACCTGATTTGTTTTAAGCACTTAGTAAAATGTATTCAGAAATTGCATTAAATGAGAACACTTGAGACTGAAATTAGTGGCTTAACAGGTTCAAGAAAATTAGCAGGAAACAAATAGGAGTTTCAAAGAGAGGAAATGGAACAGATGGAAGATCAGATAACGAAACAATTGATTGAAGAAAGTCCTTTGAGTGCAATGAGGGACTGTGTCTTTTTATCTTGAGAGTGCTCACTGAGCCTGTACTGAAAGAAAGAATACTGATCTTGATGAAATGCATGCTTTCTAAAGAGAGAAAATGATTTAACAATTCTCCATATATAAGGATAAGTTACCAGCAGAGGAAACTAATCTGACATATTTGTATTATCAGCAGTTAAACACAATACTATTAGTGTAGGTAGCTAGATATTAATGAAGGAAGGAAGCAAAGGAAATCAGACATTGTTGAGCCTAACAGACTGGGGAGTTGACTCACATACTGAGTCTACTTGCTTAACTTGGACGTTACAGCTTTGCATACTCCACAGGGAACCACCAGTCTGCTCCCCTGCAGATTACTGGGGGGAAGATAGAACAACAAAGCACATGTGTGATAAAGCCAAGATGGCAACTATAGAGGTCTTTCAGTATAAACCTGGGAAAAGAATTGGATCTTCTGGGGAGAAGATCTAAGAAATGGACCCATTACCAAGGGGTGGGAACCAGCAGAAGTTCCATGAAAGACTGGGAAGTTGACTGGTTTGTTTGAAAGGGCATCTGGTCCTTTCCAAGTCAGAGATATAATCAGCCTAACAAAGAAGTTCTCCCTCCCTCTAACATGTGCTCCCTCATTCGTTTGTTGTGGCTGTAGCAGCCATGTGGTCCATAGCCAGGTGGGCTTTAACGAGGCTCCAAGCTAAGCACAGCTGGGTACTGTACTAAGCTTTGATGTGGACTAGACTTTGGCATTGCACAGAATATCTGGACATTGAACTTATTTCTGGGCTTGATGAAGACAAGGTTCAACATTGTGAAACAGTGGAAGATGACCCATTGGGAACCTGGGGGCAGCCTTCTCTTTCCACCCAGGAGCAGTCCTTTGATTTGGCTTCAACAACAACTGTTACCTGAAAGCCTCAGTTGCCCATACTTGGATCTCCCAGAATGCTTTCCTAGTGATCATGTGAAAGAACATGGTTTCCATTGGCAAGAATACCATGTATCAACTACCAACACGAAATAATTTTAGCCAAGTTTTTTTCAAATTTACTCAAAATGTCATTTGCACCTCAGATATAGGAAGATATTTGAAAATAAGCAAGAATTCAAAAGTGTATTCTTCAAGTATCACACTTAAGGAAAGTATTTGGAAATAAAAAAACTACCACCAAACAAAAAAATTAACCTAAAGTGAGACCTCAGAACGTGACAATGAAGAGAAAGTGGCACACTAGGACATTAGCAATTATGAACCTTGATATAAATATATTGATAAAGACACACACATCATGTGTTTGTGTAAATAAATACAGTTACATGTAATATATATTTATAATTTATTATACATGTATGTATATAACTGTGAAAATAAAAAAAAATCTTGAAAATTCCCTGAGTAAACAAAACCAGTTCAGTCACACAGTAAAGCTTAATTTAGCTGGTTTGACAAGACTAACTTGACCTGTGTCATTTCTTGTTTATGCCCCCCAAAATCATCAGTGGGACTTAAACAGTTACTACATTTGATATGAGGTAACCACTGTCCAATTCCCTATTGTTTAAGAAACTTCTAACATTGTAACCAATCACAGCAAAGAATAAATAAATAATGACTGCCTTCTCCCTGTTTAAGCTACTTTATGACAACATACCGCTCCTTATTCTATGTTTTGGTTTGAGTGCTCCTGGTTCGCAAACTGTATTTTTGGTATGCATATAAGACTCTTTAGAAGGTACTACTTTGGTAATTAATTGGTTTTATTTTTGTAATTTCTGAAATTTTTGACATTATATATATTATATATAACATATGTATAATATATATTACATAATACACATAATGCACTTTTAATGAATGAATGTATATCTTCTGGTATTGTTTGAGTTCTACATAAGATTCATGGAAGTATCATTCTAATAATAACTATACTACCTCAGTAAAAAATAAAGGTAGGTGTAAAACATAAGAGAAAAGATGTTCAAGCTTTTTTATAGCTCTCCTGTATGAGAGCTATAAAAAAGGTCTCTGTGTGAGACCTTTTCACTCCTGTGTGAAAGGAGAAAAAAGGAGAGTTTTAAAGTAATCTAAATGTATTATTCTCTAGAGAGAGAAAATAAAGAATGAGATTATGTGACAGCATAAACAATGAAAGAAGTGATTATCTTGTAAAAAATTAAAGTAAAATCACATGATAAAGTGAGAAGAATGGTAACATTAATTAAATGGAAGAGAAATTGTGGTAAAAAACATCCAAATTGATACTAGTTGGAAAAGTAACACTGTTAGAAACTCGGAGAGTTTGCATAGCTGGAGTAAAAGAAGCCCTGGTCTACTCTATGTGCACGAGTGCCTCATTTATTGAGTTTCACTTTATTGTACTTTGCAGATACTATGTTTTGCAAAACTGGAAGGTTTTTGGCAACCCTGTATTGAACAGTCATCATGCCATTTTTCCAACAGCATTTGCTCACTTTGTGTCTCAGTGTCACATTTTGGCAATTATGAAATATTTCAAGCTTTTTCATTATTATTTTATTTGTTATGATGATCTGTGATCAGTGATATTTGATGTTACTATCGTAATTGTTTTGGGGCATCTCAACCCATGCCCATATAAGACAATGAATTTAAACAATGCATGTGTGTATTCTGACTTCTCCACCGACTGGCCATTTTCTCACCTCTCTCCTTCTTTTCAAATCTCCCTATTCCTGGAGACATAATAATGTTGAAATTAAGACAATTAATAACCCTGTAATGGCCTCTAAAGTTTCAAGTGAAAGAAAAGTCACAAATCTCTCACTTTAAATCAAAAGCTAGAAATGTTTAAGCTTAGTGAGAATGTTGGAATCCAGATAGATGGAAAGTGAGGTCTCTTGTGACAAGTTGTAAATGCAAAGGGAAAGTTCTTGAAAATTAAAAGTCCTACAACAGTGAATAGAAGATTGATAGGAAAGTAAACTACCTATCATGATACAGAGAAAATTTTAGTGGTCTGGATAGAAGAACAAGCCACTCATAATATTCCTTTATGCTAAAGCCAAGTCTAGAGTACAGCGCTGATTTCTTCAATTTTGTGAAGGTTGAGAGAGGTGAGAAAGCTGTAAAAAAATGCTTGGAGCTAGTGGGGGTTGGTTCATAAGGTATAAGGAATTAAATCATCTCCTTAACATAAAAGAGTAAGGTGAAGCTGCCAGTGCTAACGTGGAAACTGCAGTAGGTTATCCAGTAGATCTAGCTAAGATAATTGGCTACACTAAACAATAGATTTTTCAATGTAGATGAGACAGCCTTATGATGAAAGAAGATGTCATTTAGTACTTTAATAGCTAAAGAGGAGTTAATGTCTGGCTTCAAAGGTCCAAAGGTCAGGCTGACTCTTGCTATGAGCTAATACAGCTGGTGACTTCATTTGTTTTTATTTTAGATTTATTTATTTATTTTAATTGTTTTTCAGTACAGTTTTCTGTCTTTTACTCCCATCCCAGACCACCCCCCAGTGCTCCCCACCTCCCTCCCCTTTCCACCGCGCTTAGTTTTTGTCCACATGTCCTTTATACTTGTTCCTATAATCCCCTCCCTTTT
>PVKM010031681.1:0-16722 GCA_004027735.1 Carollia perspicillata | reverse complement strand
AGGGCTTCAGAAGAATCCATCTGGCAGTTGTTTGTAGGGAGGAGTAGAACAAGGAAGATGGATTAGACAGCCATGTCAGAAATGCATGTGTGAGCTTGGGCAAGGGAGTGGAGAGGAGGGGCAGACCTAACGGAGCTGGAGCAGAATCACTCCTCTATTTGGGAGTTGGCTGGGAAGGAGCCCTTGTGGGTTTAGTGCAGGTTACATGGTCTTTCCAGAAAAGGAAGCCAGGAACATAAAAGAAAAGAACAGATTTTTAAAAAGTTCAATTTGGGTAGTTTTGAATTTTGTGTGCCAGTTGGAGATATATAGTCAGAAAAGTGGGATTGGAGCTGAGGGGGGAAATCAGGCCCAGGGACCCAGAAATGAGATTTGTTTGGGTAAAGATGAGGGTGAGGCTGTGAGAGTGCCGAGGGAGCTGCAGATTTGGGGAGGAGGAAGAGAAAGAAGATAAATGGACTCCAGGAAGAGACAGTGACCTGGAAGCCAAGGGAAATGATGTTTCCTAGAAGGGGTGGCCAACAGGATTTGATACCAGAGATGCTGAGGAAGAAGAGGTCACTGACAGATTATGAGGGGCTATGTGTATTTAGTGAGGACATGGAGGAGGCATCATGCTCAGAAGGTGAGACTTTTAACATTTTGAATTTGGGATGGATAGAGGACAGTAAGAGTTAGTGGGGGTGGTTGAGAATTTTCTTTTTCATAGTAGAGAAGACTAAGTGTGGTTGTGGGCCAGTGGGGAGGGGGTGAGAAAGTGACTGAAATGCCAGATGCTCGAGGAAGGTGGGTGAGGTCTGAGGTAGATCTTAAGGGACACCTGCCACAGCACTGTAGAGCCCTCAGAGGGGTTCCTCTGTGGCCCTGCTATCAGCCAGCGAGCTGAACTAGTAGGAATCTTGGTCTACACTGGAGATTGCTACAGAGGATCTGGAAGGCCACCACAGCGGGGAAGGAACTAGACTGATCTTCCCAAGAACCCTGTGGGGTGGAAAGGGAGCTGGTTGCTCTGAGTTGTCAGGCATTGGACTCAGGGCTAAGATCAGAGCCTGGTTCCCAGTACTGGAGAGTAGAGCCTGAGAGACCCGAGGCCTGGAGATGAAGTCAGTGAGTCAGCAGTTTAGTCTCAGTGAATGTTAGTCTTGCTGTTGGTGAGCCCGTCCCTCAAGCCAGGCGCTGTAGAGAAGAAGACAAAATCCAGGCTTCACCGCCTAAAGCATTCACTCAGCAGATGTCCACTGGGTCTACAATGGGTACAGTACTGGGTTTGCACTCTATCAGGATTAGTGGTTTCAGTGGAAGTTGGTGCAGAGGCACATGGCCTGAGTTTCCTGGGTAACAACCTCCATTCTCATTCTTCCTTATGGAATGGAAACTGCCCGGGGTTAAGGTTCCCTCCTAGGTCTTTTCCTGGCAGGGAAGCCTCTACCTTCCCCCACCCCCATGGCCCATCAGCATGGCTTATTTTGGGATGAGGGGACTGAGTGAGAGGAGTGAGTCAAGTCAATGGGCTGGCTTGTGTTCTCTCACTACCTGCTCTGGGGGTTCAGGCCCCTTGAAGACTGCTCACATGCTTCTCAAGGGCCTTCTGAGACTTGAAAGCTGGAAGTCTATCTTCGGACTCCTGCATCAGCCCTGTAGGGTCCTTTTCTCCCTCTTGGTGGTTCCCTTCCCTCCTCCCACACTGACCCTGCACTGTCCCCCCTCCTAAGACATGCCATTAGCAAGGGCCCTGAAACTTGTCCTGATGAGTGCCAATGACTCAACACTTAGACTCACTTTCCCAAATTACTTTTTGTTTTAAAGGAGTCAGACGATTTTAGCTCAAGCAATGCACATCTAATAAGGAATTTCCCATTGCTTTGGTGGGCGAGGTCTTACCCAAAGTCCCTAATCACAGCATTGAGGCAATATATAGTCCACTCCACCTGAGCACAGAGGGACTGAACTATGGAGTGAGGCTTTCTCCACCTGTCCTGAAAGAGTGAGTGAATGAATGAACCAGAGCCATGGTGGACACAGCTGTAAGCCTGGCATACTGGACTTGGCCAGTGCTCTGCTCACTCCCGGCCCTGGTGTCCTCAGCAGAAGGCAAAGGGGGCAACATAATTTGGCAAATGGGATGGGTCACATCTAGCTGAGTTTTTGGAGACATTTTCCTGGTGGGTGTCGCCTATGCTGTCATCTCTCTCTGGGATCAGGAAGTCTTGTCCCATCATTGTTTTCAGTTTCATACCTCTCTAGCCCCAAAGGTGGGTTTTTGCTCAGAATCAAGGTCCCAGGCACCCTTTTGCCTAAGGGATATGCCTGTCCTTGTCCCTTCCCTGTCTTCTCTCACAGAGGGCTTTGGAGCAGGAGCAGCCTTTCTTGAGCTGCCCAGCCTCAGAGAGTGGGGCTTAGGTAACAGAATCAGCTCCTGCCTTTTAAATTGGAAGCTATTGGAAGTCAGCCTTCATGGGGCCTACAGCAGCCTCCTCTCTCCCAGCCTTTAGCTCTTCCTTAGCTGGTGTAAGGGGGAGGCTGCCACATGCTGCCCAGTTGGTACATGTACCCAGAGGCCTGATTCTGAAGAAGACCATGAGACTCTGATGCTGGTGTCAGCTCCTGCCTGGCCATCCCAGAAGCCTGTTCCCCTGGGATCATGTCATTTAGACCACAGGAAATCAGAGTCTTCATGGCTTCGTTCAGTTCCAAATCCTGGGGCCTAGAAGGATTTCAGGTAGGATGTTGGCTCAGCTGGGGCAGGCTCCCCGGGCTCATTGCTGGGGTGTAAAGGGATGACAAGAGGATTTCTCTCCTGACTCGGGTGGATACCAACCCCCTGCCCCGCCCCTGCCTAGGTCTTTGTCCTTCACAACCTTGAAAGCACTAGTCCTCTAGTCCTCTGACAGCTAAGACTGACAGAACGAGTGTGGGCTGGAAGGAGGGCTCAGCGCAGAGTCCTGGGGAAGTGGAAGATGTAGCTGTCCCTTGGGAGCCCACCCTGGGTTGAGGAACCAGGATGGAATCATGTTTGGGGTAAGGGGCAGTCTATGATCAGCAGGAGGCAACACAGATTGGGTAGCTGCAGGACCTTAGAGGGAGAAGAGTAGGGTTGATTAATCATACAAAGTGGGTACTTGAAAGAGAGGCAGGAAAGGTGATGAGATGAGTGTCCCTTTCTGAAGGGCCCAGCTCTTCAGCCTGAGGCCACGCTGTGCCCCTCATGAAGTCCTGGCCAGCCACACT
The DNA here is from genome assembly GCA_004027735.1 of Carollia perspicillata. NCBI lineage: Eukaryota > Metazoa > Chordata > Mammalia > Chiroptera > Phyllostomidae > Carollia > Carollia perspicillata. The sequence goes on along the minus strand of PVKM010031681.1, from coordinate 13,494 downwards.
GTGCAGGCAGGGACGGCTGATATTTTTGCCCCCAGAAGCTGACCTATATGGGGAGATGACATGCACTGAAAAAAACGCAACTAACACCCCGGCAGCTCTGGTTAGAGTTCAGAGGAGGGCTGGAAGGTCGGCCTCTCAGAGGAGCAGGGTTCCCACTGGTCTGGGTCGAAGGGGGTGGTCACTGGACTGTCAGCTCCAAGAGGACAGAAACTGTGTGTTTGTTTTATTTACTCACCACTGCATCACCAACACTTAGCATATGCTTGGCTCATTGAAGGCTCTCAACCATGTAGATGAATGAGTAGATGATTTGTGCAGGCAGAACTATAAGAACATCTGAAATGGTGATTGAAGCCAGGAGTAGGGAAGCTCAGAACGTTGCACTGGATGGGACAGGGTGAGACCAGCTCTGGCTAGAATGTGGGGCTCCTGTTTGGGGGCTATCAATCTATCCTGATGAGTTGGGGCCCTTTGCAAAGCTCCTTCAATGCTGAGCCGGGTGACCCTCTCCCTAGGACCTCCACATACCTATCCTGTTCCCCTTGTGGCTAGTCCCTCCCCCTTCTCCTCCCTCCCAGATATTTTTGGATACTTCTAGAGCAGGGTCTATATTCTGAGCTGAAACAGGTGCAGACAAAGTCTGGCCTGGAGTTCTGGGCCCACAGGAAGTGGATTGTGCTGGGAGCTCAGCCCAGAACCAGGTTGGGGAGAGCCCTGGGGTTTGGGAGCCCCCCTCCCCACTGCCACTTGGTTGCTGCCAAAACTGCAGCCCCTGGTCCTCCTCCAAGTGGCCATTCTCTTAGGACCTCAGCCAGCTCTGTTGTCTCCCATAGAATTTTCCCTCGATGGCAATAGGTAAAGACTTGATGAAACTGTTGCCTTGAAAACTCTCTAGTAGGATCTGATACCACAGCTGCCTTCCCTGGGGACCTGTATCTAGCAGAGAGGCCGCTGGCTCCTTTGGTGGTTACTTGTTTTTTTTTCCTTGCCTTTCCTCCTACCCCTCTATTCCAAGTGTTAGGTAGTACAATGTCATTTATTTCTCTAGTTTATCGCAGGAGGTCAGGACACCAGGAGTGCTCTCTGGGATATGGGAAAGCATCTGGAAAAATTAGGAAAGGGTCACAGTGCTCACTGTGGCCCGGGGAAGCCCATCCTGGCTTCAGGTGCCCAGCAAAGTGAGCTTAGGTACAAGCCGGGACAGGTGGTGAATCTACCTTTTTCTCCCTCAGTTTCCTTACTGATTTGGGGGTTAGGCTGGAGGCCTCTCCACTCAGACCCCCTCACCCGAGGCTGCCCACACAGGAGCGGAAGAGCCGGCCAGGGGTGGGGTGTGGTGGGCACACCGGGACTCAAGAACAGAACAAGTGCTGGCTTTGTCACACATATGCCACCAAACCCCTTACCGTCTTTGCACCTGCTTGTTGGCCTGTAAAACAGGGTAATAATACTTTGCCCTATTTACAGTGTGGGGTTCTTATGCAGCTAAGATAGGCAAATGGCTATGGGATGCTTAAGATATTTTTTGCTATCAGATACTTTTTAAGGTTAAAAGGCCTGTGACTGTAAGTATAGGTGATCATTACGGTCAGTATTGCTGTGGCTTAAGATTTGCTACCGGTTTCCTCAAATATCATGAAATACGAACAACTGGGGGAATCCATCTACATAACTGCTTCTTCTCAGGACTGTTAAATCCTCAGGATTCTCTGTCCTCAAGGAGCTTACAAACCAGGAGGAGAGACAGGCCCTGCTCATGCTATGAGGAGGGAACCATATAAGGCAGGTGTAATCAGGGGCTAAAAATAAGTAGCCTGAGAGTGCAGAGAAACGGGGAGCAGGTGGGGCAGGACGGGGCCTCGGGCTGGTGAAAGCACCACCTGCTTAGTGTGAGGCGGGTCGGGAAGATTTTGTAGGGCCAGGCTTAGGTGTTGGTTCCTACAACACCTTGGGGGTTTCTTGGGGCTGCCATAACAAATCACCACAAGCCAGGGGACTTAAAACGACAGAAACTGATTCCCTCGCAGCTGGGAGGCTGGAAGTCTGAAATGGTGTTGGAAGGGCCACACTCCCTCTGAAGGCTCCAGGGCAGGATACTTTCCGTTTCCAGCTTCTGGTAGATCCTAGCAGTCCTTGGCTTGCAGATGTGTCTCCACAGTCTCTGTCCTCATGTGGCCTCTTCTCTCTGTGTCTCTGTGTCCTCTCCCCTTTTTATAAGGACACCAGTCATTGGATTTAGGACCCACCCTAATTCAGTACGACTTCATCTTAACTAATTACATCAGCATAGACCCAATTTCCAAATAAGGTCATATTCTGAGGTTCTGGGTGTCCATGAATTTTGGGGGAAACTGTTCACCGATGACAGTCCTTAGCCTTGGACCCAGACTGTTGAGCAGTTGCGGACTCTGAATATTTAGTTCTTGTCTCTCTACTGGATGGTAGTCTTCTATTGGGCACAGATGGCACCTGTTTCCTTGGTCGTCTCTTGCCCCATGGCCCACGCAATTGCCCCAGCAGCTAATTTGGAGCTCTGCTGATACACTCGGGGCAAGTGTGTTGAATGAATGGATGGACAGCTGGCTGGGGGCAGGGAATTCCAGGAGCAGCCTCCTAGCTTAGTGGTGATGCTGGGGAGGACAGTGGGGAGAATTTTCCAGCTCCTTTTTGGGTGTGCACAGGTGCAGATTGAGTTGGAATTGGCATGTCCTGAGGGCAGGGGTGTTTGGTTCTTGGCTGGTTGTGTGATGGAGAGAGCAGTGGACTGAGAACCCAGAAACTCTTCCATGTGTGCCCCCATACCCAGTCCCTCACAGTCTCCTGCCCGAGGCATAGCACACAGTGGGAGGGTCAGCAGTACACAGGTACCTCCTAATGCTCTGCAGAAGCCACTTGGAAAAAGAACTTCCAAATGAATCCTCTGCTGAGTCCATGAGAGCTTCGCATCTTGGCACTGTTGCCTTTCTGTGCTCTCTGTCCAGCAGCAGGAGCCCCCAAATGGAATGGCAGGTATCTGGATCTCCTCATGGCAGAATTGGGGGTCCACAACCTGGAGTCTGGATGTCCAGGCATCTGTGGAAGCTGATGGCTACAGCTCTGTTGCACTCTCTGTGGTTTGCCTTATTTCTGAAGAACGGGGTGAGGGGACAGAGTCTGGGGCTTCTAGCCTTTCCAGAAATGCTAATCAGTGAATCCAGTTTGCACTCCTTAACATTCTCCTCTGTCCAGCATGTACCACCCTCCTGGCTAATGTTTCCTGCACATACTTGGCTTGGCTCCTGCAGCCATTAACCCCAAATGTCCTACTCTCTTTCCCACCAGGGGCTTCTGTGATGAGACCCTGGGTCCACATCTCTGTGCGGAGTTGAGGCTCTGCTCTGTGCTACCAGGAGAGCCAGGAGTACTCTTCATGCTGCCCACCTCCCCTCCAATTAAATGTTAATGTCTTTAAAGGGAAGATTTTTTTAAATCCTCATCAGAGGGCATTTTTTCATTGTTCTTTTAGAGAGAGAGGAAGGGAGAAAGAAAAACATTGATGTGTGAGTGAAGCATCGATGTGAGAGAGAAGCATTAATTTGTTGCCTCTGATATGTGCCCAGGCTGAGGATCAAACCTACAACCTGGGTATGTGCCCTGACTGGGAATCAAACCCACAGCCTTTCAGTTATGGGAAGATGCTCCAACCAACTGAGCCACACCTGTCAGGGCTAAGGAGGATCCTAAATGTGGGCATCCAGTTCATGGTTATCGCAGCAACCTTCTGAACTGGTGAGGTGGTAACTTCTAACCCTTTGATCACATCACAAAAAATAAACCCAAGCGGGTTAAGTGGCTTGGCCCATGGGTACTTCTCTGGTTCTGAATCCTGGTCCTGCATCTCCTTACTCCTGGAAGGAACTCCCTGCCACTAAGTTGAGAGTTGGCCTCGTATTTTGCCATCATCATCCAACCAGCCATCTCCAGTGGTTGCTCTAGATGCTTGGATACAAAATCCCTGATAGACAGAAAACCAAATAAGTGAGTTGTATAATTTATTAAGTATTTATGGAGAAAAAGAGACTAGGAAAGGGAGATTGGTAAGGCTGGTTAGAAGACAGCATCACCAGGTGGCCGGGGAAGTACTGTCAGAGAATGCTTTGGAGAAAAACAAGAATTAAAGACACTTTTTAAAAGGCAGCTTCATTGAGATATAATTCACATGCCATATCATTCACCCTTTTAAATTTAATAATATTTATAATATTTAATATTGTACAACTCAATAATTTTTGTTGTATTCACAAATATATGCAACTATCAGCAAAGCCAATATTAGAACATTTTCTTTTTTAAAAAAGATTTTATTTATTTATTTTTAGAGAGAGGTGAAGGCAGGGAGAAAGAATGAAAGAAACAGTGATGTGTGTGAGAAACATCAATTGGTTGTCTCTTACACGCTCCCAATTGGGGACCTGGCCTGCAACCCAGACATGTGTCCAGACTGGGAATAGAACTGGTGATCTTTTGGTTTGCAGGATGACACCCAACCCACTGAGCCATACCAGTCAGGGCAATTTTAGAACATTTTCATCATCTCAAAAAGCCCTGTACCCACTCAGCAGTCATTCCCCATTACCCACCCCCACTTCTACCTCCTAGCCCCTGGCCACCACTAACTTCTATAGATTTGCCTATTCTGGACATTTTATACAAATGGAATCATCAGTATGTGGCCTTTAGTGACTGGCTTCTTTCATTTAGCATAATGTCTTCAAGGTTCATCCATGTTGTAATACGTGTCAGTACTTCATTCTTTTTATGGGTGAATAATATTCCATTGTATGTATACACCATGTTTTGTTTATCCTTTCATCCCTTCATGGACACTCACATTGTTTCCATCTTTGGCTATGTGAATGGTGCTGCTGTGAATTTCAGTGTACATGTTCTTATGTGGAGATATGTTTTGGGGAGATTTTATCTTAACATTAGAAATACCCTATACTTTTCTAGTACTGTACAGCTTTCAGAATTCCATCACATGTCATCTGACCCTCCCACTATCTAGCACGTAGTAGGTACTCCCATCAATAGCAATGGGATGAAGGCACAATGGACCTAGAGGTGGGCAGGGAGGGTATTTCTTTTTTCTGTTTTATTACTGATGAAACAGGCACAGAAGAGCTAAAACACTCACTCAGGGCCCCACTACTGGTTAGGGGAATGAACTCAGACTTCTTACTCTGTTCTCCTCTTCCTTTCCCAGAGTCACAGGTCCCCAGGGCAGTTCCCTGCGCTGCTCCACTGGGCAGCTCTTCCTGACCACCAGGGTTTTGTCCCATGGGCAGTTTCTGTGAGGGACTCCACTGCAGAGAGCTGTTCATTCCTGCCTATTTATACTTTCCTTCTGGAGTATCCCCTTGCAGGGTAGCAAGACCAGTTAGACACCAGACCTGTGGCATCCCTAGAGCTGATGGGTATCAGTCCCTGTTGGCACCTGTGGCTTTGGAGACGGACCGTAGCCTGGGCTGGCGAGGTTGAGAGGCTGGGGCAGGCCTAGAACAGCTTCCTATAGGTGGGTACCACCCTTTGCAACCAGTAGATCTCTGGGGATGGGTACAGTTTTACTCCATAGTCAAGGCCCAAGGACAGTGTTTCTCAGATACTAGTGTGTTGGAAAATCACTTGAGTGCTTGTTAAAAGGGAAGACTCCTGAGGCCCCATTCACCCTGAGTATGATTATGAGGGTTTGTGGAAGGGACCCAGGAATGAAATGTTTTAAATTTCATTTTTTATTAATATGAGAGAGAGGGAGAGAAAGAGAGAGAGAGAAATATCAACTTGTCCATTTACTTATGCATTAATTGGTTTCTTCTTGAATGTGCCCTGACTGAAGATCAAACCCACAGCCTTGGCATATCTGGATGATACTCTAACCAACTGAGCTACCTGGCTAGGGCAGAACATTCTATATATTTTACTTCACCATTATTATTTTTTACCCTCACCCAAAAACATGCTTACTGATTTTAGAGAGAGGGAAAGCGATGGGGAGAGAAATATCAGTGCAAGAGAGAAACATCCATTAGTTGCCTCCTACATCTGCCCCAACAGGGGGACCAAACCCACAACCCAGGCATGTGCCCCAACCTGGAATTGAACTTGTGACCTTTTGGTTTATGGGACAATGCTCCATCCAACTGAGCCACACCAACTAGGGCCAAGGCAGAATTTTTTAAACTAAGTTCCTCTGCAGTCTTTTTGCAAATGGCCCTGAGCTATGCCTTGAGCCATACCGTGAGAAGAGATGACCCAGGGCAGGAGCCTCATTACTGCAGGTACTCTCAGGGCATCCAGCAGATATTTCCTGTATAGGGATATTTATAGGGATATTTACCAGGCCCCTGCTGGACACCAACTATCCCTCTGGGGATAAGCCACAGATGCTATCCTCAGGGGCCTTATTCATGTGGACACAGGTTAAAAGAAAGGCTATCATACAGGGTGACAGGTGCTGTGGGAACACAGAGCAGAAGCACCTCAGAACTGAGGGATCAGGGGAGGCCTCACAGGTGATGGGCCTGAAAGCTGAGATTTGAAGTATGAGCCAGAATCAGCCAGGCCAAGGATGTGGGGGAAAGAAGAACAGAGTAGTGTTGGCACTCGAGGAAGCTGATTAGAAATCCTTCCTTCCTTCCTTCCTTCCTTCCTTCCTTCCTTCCTTCCTTCCTTCCTTCCCACTCAAGGATGTGCTTATTGATTTTAGAGAGAGGGAAAGGAAGGGAGAAAGAGGGAGAGAGAGAAACATCAATGTGAGAGAGAAACATCGATTGGTTGCCTCCTGCACATGCCATGACATGGGATCAAATCCACAACCTAGGTAAGTGCCCTGACTGGGAATCAAAGCTGCAACCTTTTGGTGCATGGGATGATGTTTAATCAACTAAGCCACCCGGCCAGGGCTAAAATGATTTCTTAAAAAATTCTGTAGGTGGTTGTCATGTGAATCTTGATGCTCAGCACTTTTTCTGGCTCTGTGGGGACATAAAAAGGCATTGGTTCAATTTCTAGTCCCAGAAGAATGACAGCCTAGAAAGGAAGCTAGGACACAAGCACACCCCCTGAAGGTCACAGCCACACAAGGCAGGGGTTGTGTCATTTGGCTCAGTGTGGGTGGTTACAGACACTGAGTCAGTTGAGGTCAGCAAGGGGACCTGTGTGACCTGGAGGGGTAAGAACCAGAAGGCAGCACAAAAGGGAGAGGGGACAAGTAAGGCTGAAGAAGCAGGAGAGCATAATGCAGGTGGTGGTGTGGGCCATCAGAAGACCTATTGTGGGTTGGATTGTGTCTCTCTAAAAGATATGTTGAAGTCCTAACCTCCAGAACCTCTGAATGTGATCTTATTGGAAATAGGGTCATCACAGATACAGAATTAATCTGCTGGTGTTCTTATAAGAAAAGGAGAAGAGACATAGGTTAGAAGCATAGGGAGAAGGCCATGCATGATGGAGGCAGAGATTGGAGGAAACACACATCGACAAGCCAAGGATTGCTGAGAATGAACAAAAACTGGGAGAGGCAGAAAGGCATCTTCCCTAGAGCCTTTTGAGGGAACTCAGCTGTGCTGACACCTTGATTTTGGATTTGTGGCACTCAGAACTGTGAGGGAAAATATTTTTATTACTTTAAGTCACCAGGTTGTGGGGCTTTGTTACAGCAGCCACAGGACACTAATACATGGCCAGGCTCAGGCTTTTGCACAGGGATTTGGGGCTCTTGCCCGGCTTGGGGGTGAGGGACCCTTTGGGCACGTGAGCTGCTGGAGCACCTCAGATGCAACCTGGCAGTGGCCTCATAGAGCCCTTGGCACTGACCAGGGAGGGTCACCCTGGGGACAGCAAGTGCAGAATGTACACCTGCTTTGGCCCCACCCTCTGGCCTGCCCTTGGCCCCAACCTTCCTCTTCCCAGGGGAGCACCGTGGGAACCAAGGAGTAGATGCCTGCCCTGGCCTTCTGTTTGGCCACCAGGTTGCCAAAGGAAAAGAAAGCTCTGGGTGTTGAGAGCCTCATCTAGTTCCAGTATTGAGGAGATGAGGGAGAGAACCCAGGCCCGAAGTAGCACTAAGTCCACCTGAGAAGGACACTACTCTCAGTTTAACTGCCAGTAATGATTCTCCCTTGGGGAGGGGATGTCCAGAGAGGGAGCTTTTGGAAGGGATAGGGAAAGAGTTGATCACATGCCTGCGGTTCAAGGGTTTAGACCACTTGGAAATAGAAACTGGGAGTGAGTCTACTCCTAAGGGAGATATGGGATTTCCAGAATGTTCCACTATAGAGTAGCTTGGGTATTCTAGACATTGTTGCCTGTGGCATTTTCCAAGTCCTGGAGCCATAACTGAGTGTAATGGATAGATTTGTTGGAAGGCTTTGAGAGTTTGTCCCATTTACCGAGCAGCAGACAGGGAGGCAGACTTCTTTCCTTTTTTTGTCATGACCTGGGGTCTGGAAGGCTCCTCTGGTCCAGTCTTCTTGTGGCCTCTCCCATCCTCAATTCAGATAGCTAAGTGCTTGGGAACCAACTGTTCTTTGTCTCCTGGTTATGGAGACAGTGAACCTCTCCTTTCATTCTTCTGGTGATACCAGGAGTATTGCATACTAACAGCGAATGTGTAGCTTGATGAAGGTGACCTCTGGGTAGTTAAACCTAACCCTGGTCCTTCTTCAAATCTCTGTACAGAGCCCTCTTCAGGGACTCAGCCTGATATCAGGGCCCTCAGTGGGCATTTTGTTTTTTTAAGAATGTCAAGGGCGCCAGGACCAACGATCACTAGCTGCCCAAGTACCAAAAAATTATGCCTCTGAAATCTGTTGATGTCAATTCCGCAAATAGAGCAATCAAGCTGCCTTATGTGTGCCACTCACAACAGAAGCCCTTTTTTTAGTGGGCATTCTTTATAGGAACATTCTTCATAGGAACAACTGGGGGAATGGATGGGTAATCCCAGGAATGTCGGGTTCCAGCGATAAGGTGAGTTGTGGACATAAAGGATTAGAAATGTCAGGGAGAGAAGGAAGTCATAGCTGTTTGGAACCCTGCAAAACAGACCAGGGTGAGGGATCTGGAGACCTTGTGTTTTCATTTGTGTCTGACCTCAGCTTGCTAGGTGGCTTCTAGCAAGGTTCTTCTCCCTCTTTGGGCCTTGGTCTCATTTGTGAAATGAAAGAATTGAGCTAGTTAGTTTTTAAGATTTTCTTTAGTTCTAACGATAGGATTAAATAACAAAATGAGGTTTGGGGTTAGAATGTCTGGACCCAGAAGTGGAACCCATCTGTTTCAAATTTGGTGAAGACCTGTGAGAGAAAAGGTGGGAAGACTTGGTGTCTTGGTGCTTGGATAGCAGTTTTTCTGGAAGGGTTTATGGATGGGAGCACACAGGGTGGAATATTTGCTCTTGTTGCCCCAGCTTCTGCCCTTGACTTGACCTTCTCTGAGAAGACTTGGGGATGGGTGGCATCTCTGGTCTTTTGAGCAGCTGGGCATGAAATTTGCTAAGGATATCAAACCGCTGAGAGGGTGTGGGGGAGGCTTGGTGCTACTAAGTGGGGTGAAGAGGTGCCTTTGGCTGTGCAGGCCTATGTGTTAGGCCCTTCAAGGCCATGGAGACATTAGGACTGATTTCAGCTGAGCAGGACAAGTGCAGCTCTATTTGAATGGGAGCGAGAGCCACTCTCACTCATTCCCTGTGGTGCAGTCAAAGCTCTATTCTTGAGGCCCAAGTCAGTTCTGCACCCTGTGCTCACGTATCATAAGGACATGAGGCCATGCTGGCACTGTGAGTGGCCTCTCTCTGGTTGTGTTGCCACTTCTGAGAGTTGTGAAGGGCCCTTAGTCATGCTGCCTCCAGCCAGGGCCTCTCATCCATTCTCCCAGACATGCCCCCACGAGTGGGTGTGTTTAGATGACTCCCTGAGTGTGCATTTGCATTCTGGTGACGTGCAGGGTCACCTTGCTTCAGTGGCCAGATAGAAGAGGTCTAGGAGGTAGAGGGGAGAGTGGAAACCATGTGAGGCCTTAGAAGTTTCTGGATGAGTAAGGGCTGGCTGAAACCAGGAGTCAGTGACCGTGGGAGCTAACTTGGGGCTCAGCAGAACAAGATCTGGGCCTGGGAGTGTTGACAGCTAAGATCCATTCCTGTCCCAGGCCAGCTGGAAACTCATGCAGAGAATAGGGCTACCCCCATGGTGCCTACAGCTCCTTGTTTGAGCTGCTTTTGGCTGGGAGAAGGGGAGACAGTCCCAGGTAGAAAGACCTCTCTTGGCCTACTAACTGGCCCCCCAGAAGCAGAGAGTCAAAGGAGTAGAGAGAAGGTGAGCCAGCTCAGCTTCTGCCCAAAGCTGTTTCTGTTTTGGCCCACTCAGTGACCGTGGGATTTGGCCTGGCATCTTTGCTCTTCTAGGAAATAATTACTATAATATCTGACAATTGTAGAATGCTTTTAAACATCACTTGCTGTTTAAAATACTCCAAAGAGAATGACAAAGTAGGTGCTATTATCTGCATTTTTTGTGGGTGAGTGGAGTTGAATATAGGCAGAATGAGGAGCAACTCAAGGTTATATTGCTGGTTAGTAAGACAGTAAACGAGTAGGTCCCGGCTCTCCCGACTTTCAGCTGCATCCATAGAGACCAGTTTGACTGTGACGGATGGCAAAGGAAAGCCCTGAGATGTTCTGGCCCAGCTGGGAAGGTGTCAGATCCATTTCCAAGCTTAAGAATCAAGCAGACTTGCTTTAGCTTTCCTGGGTTGGGATGAGGTGGGCCTGGGCTCGTTGTTCCCTCAACCTGCTAAGCCCATGACACCTCTGACCTGAACACAACTTTGACTGGGACATTAGGAACCAGACTTCTTTGGCTCCCAGTTGGATCTCTCTCCTTGCCTGGTGCCCCAAAGTTAAACCATCAGTGTCCCAGAGGTCATCTTCACAGATCCCAGGGAGATTCTGTTTCTTTGGGTGGGAGGTGGGAAGAAGCCAGCCACCGGACTCAGTTTATCTCAGAATCTAGCCTGCATCTCTCTCTCCTTCCTTTCCTCTCCTGTCCAACTCAGCTTCTCTCAATGTAGGAAGTATGGCCTGCCGACTCCTATAAGGATTTTTGTTCCTTCAGGCTTATCTCCAGGAACACTGGGAGCTCTATAGTTTGTTCCTTTAATAACTGAGTCTCGCTGAGGGGTTAGGGCTTCATGTCTCACTTCTTCCAAAGGTATTTGCCTTTTGAAAGTGATGTTCACTGAGTCACTAATCCCCTGGGCATCAGTATACACAGTGGTTGTAGGATTGTGGGCACTTTCTCTCTGTATACCTTCCAAACCAAGAATTCCCAGAATCTAGAAGTGGGACAGGGGGTGATCTGTCAACTCTCTGGACTTTGTAGGTTAAAAACAATTGTCTTGAAGTCTTAAGCTATCTTTTTTAAAGGGAGGGAGGAGAGGGTAGACTAAGAAGCTGCTGTCCTTCTGAGGCTGACGCACCCCCTCTTGTTTCTGGGGGCAGTGTCCTGTTGCCAGGAAAGCTCACAGGACTTGGAGTTGGTGGTTGAGCTGGGATCTAGAACCAGCCTGCTGCTGACTAACTTAACTGGCCCTATGGCTTTGGGACAATCACTTAGGGCTTCAGGATTCTCATCAGTGAAATTAAACTGGTTGGTCTGCGAAGTGGTCCCCTTTGACCCCCAATTGCATGATTCTCTCTAATTGGTACCTTTATCATTGTATCTATCCCCAGATCAATCATTTTTGGGTTCAAATCCAGCCAGGGACAAGCTGTTCTGGTGGTATTAGTTTTGACTTAAGGAGCTTGGCCAGGAGGCCAAAAAAACCTTCTGAGAGTGGCTGTCCTGTCCACTGCACCTTTGTCCTGTTGTCTGAAGGAGAAGAGGTGAAAGCTGACAGAATGATGAGAGAGAAGCTCTCAGGGGTCCTGGGAGAATGAGGGCAACCCTTGCCTCTTGAAAGTATTTCCCTTCTAAAGTCCTTTTTGGCACTGGCATCTATAAAGCTGTCTGAAGGCTCATCTAAGTAGTGAAAGTAAAAGGGATCCTGAGTGGTGAGCATTTACTCTGTAATTAAGATCAAGAAGCAGTATGATGCCTGAAGAGGCCAGTGACCATTTTTCCAGCCCAGGAGTGTTCAGAGATAAGATCTAGGACATACAAGGATTGGTGGGCTTGCTCCTGCTCTGTGAGCACTGTTTCTGAAGTACGGTCAGCTGCATTTGAGGCACAGCTGATAAGATGTCCAAGTGTGGGAGGAGGGTAGCCCGGCGACAGATGTGGGACTCTCTGGATACCAAGACTGACTCCCTGGAGCAGATATGTCCTCCCACATGGAATTAGAAAGTGATTGTCCCCCTGAGACTTAATTACTGGTGACTCATATGCATAATTGTATATAAGTAATGGTCAAAGGTATTTTACCTGTGCTTGACTTTGGACTTGATAGTTTCAGTTCAAATGGATGAGAAGTCATGTGGAGGAATAATCTTGGAAGATCCTTAAAAGTATGCACTAAAGATACTTGGACGGTTTGGAATTGAGTTTATACTCTGTTCTACCAAGTTAGAATCAGTTTAGCACTTAGAGGTGGACTCAAAACAAGTCAATAAAGCTGTATTCTGAGTAGGTCTCTCTTTTCCCAATCTCAAGACAAACTCTCTCACAGTTAGTTGGTACTGAGGGTGGCTCAGAACTGTGGTTCTCAAATGTTGGTGTTCATTAGAATCACCTTGTGAAACACCGGATTCACACTGACACACCCCTGCAGATGGGGCATCAGTGCTAGGACAGCTCTCTGGTCTTGGATGCCACCTCCATGTGGGCCAGGGCACTTTGTTTTGTTTTTTTTGGCCTGTGTTCCATCCCATTCCTGGAATGGCTTGTTGAACAAACAACTTGACCCTTCTGGGTCTGAGTCCTCATTTCAAGAGAGGTTAATAATCCTTGCTATCTCTGCCTCAGAAGACTGCTAGGAAGATGAAAGGAGAAAAACATAAAACAACTTTGGAAAGCATGAAGTTCTATGTGAAGGCAAGACATCATCTAGCTCAGTGCCTGGCACGTGTTCATTAAACTGAAAAGATAATGTAAGGGGGCTCATTGGGATGTTGGAGAAAATGATCCAGAGCAGGTTACAGGAATTTTTAGGGAGAAGGTGGGGGAGGCAGGCTCAGTGGTTGTCAACCACTTACCCTCTCCTTCAGTGGTGAGACAGACCCAAGGAGAGCTGCTGGGCAGGAAGTACAAAATGGTGACTGAACCCCAGCTCTTTCATCATCCCTTACCCCCAGTCACATCCATGGACCACTATCCCTTCATGGGACATGGTTTACAAACTACTTGTGAGGAGAAAGAACTCTAGGCTGAGAGCCATGAACTTGGGCTCTGTCTCAACCCAACCCCTGACCTTGGGCAAGCCTTTAAAGCTCCCTGGCCAGAGTTTCCTCCTCTACAGTTGGAT
>PVKM010031680.1:0-16712 GCA_004027735.1 Carollia perspicillata | reverse complement strand
TCTCTCTCACACACACAGGAAACTCCAAACCAACTACCCCCATAGCTGTCATGTCACAAGAGTACCTCAAGGTTTTTCTTTAAGTGATATTTCTGTTGTTAACAGGAATTCTGCTCTTTAATCATTTCATTTCTCTTTGCCTTATAAACTATGAAGACTTTTTGAAAGACAAAGCTAATTTATTTTTCTTTCAGGCCCTAACTCTCTACACTATGCTGTCCATCACACACACACACAGAGAGAGAGAGAGAGAAAAAGGCATTCTATGAATGTGAAATGACAATAATAATTTTTATTATTTATACTTTCTGGTGTGCACTAGAATTCATCTGTGAAATGATATGTTGGTGACAGAAAGAGAGATTTAAAACTTTAGAAGGAAAAAAATAACTAGTTGATATATGTAAAAGTCTTATTTTATTCAGTAACCCAACTTAAAAATAGTCTTGTCAAAAAGGAAATGTTCAAATATTTAGTGAACAGAAATCTAGACTTAATCTGTTGGCTTAAAAATGTTTGGAACTTTTCCTCATCCTAACAGAGTCCTAAAATATGATCTATAAGCAATCCTCCACTTTTGTGTGCCCTTAAATCATGACTCCTGTTCAGACTCCCACTTTTTAACATTATACATTCTAATGCCTTAAATTCCTCGGGAAAGAAACCAGAAGTCTGACTCTTATAAATAAGACAATAAGCATCTAAAATTGTTAAGTGATGGTTCTGTCTATCAATCAACATATGAATATAAACACTGTGGCCATTTTTCAGAGAAATGTATGTGTATTGAAATAATTTATGTAGTTTCAGCACAATTTTGGTAAGAGTCTTATGATTAAGGCTTGGCTCTGTCTGGGTATTAATTCCGACTCGGTAGTTTACTAGCAAATTATTTCACTTCTTTGTGCATCAGCCTCCTCTGTTAAATGCTCAAAAACTCATACATTTGTACAAGAATTAATGAATTAATACAGATAGAGTTCTTAGATCAATGCCTGGCATATAATTAACATTTAAAAGGGATTAGCTATTATGACGTGAAACTATGTTAATACTATATAAAATTCTTATATTGAACTTCATAGAAATGTAGAAATAAAGTGCTACTACTATTGAGAAAACATTGAAACCCATGAGTTATCCAAAACATTGCCCTCAACTGCCAGTTGGACTAAGCTCAATTGAATGACCAGCTGTGAAGGAAAAAAGTGCACAAAATGGTGAGAAAAGTTTATTGTGTCTAAATTCTTTTATGACACCATTAGCTCTCAGGAGATAGAATCAAACCACCACTCATCTCATAAATCTCTAACAATATTAAATAAAAATATTTTGTAACTTAGTTGCTTTCTTCTTAATTCACTTAGTTGTCTTATGTTTATTTTATCATCAATGCATTCTCTAAAATAACATGAATTCTTGAATGCTCAAAATACATTAGCAAGATATTCACATAATTCACGATTTCTAGGCTGTTTTCTCCTCCAGATATTCCCAGTGTCAGCGATATCTTTATAAATTTTCTTGTCTTTATTTACAAGAGATTTTGCCTGCCTTTGAAGTTATATAACTCTGCTACAATTTAAGACATTCTGATGGTTAATTTTTTTGAGACATTGTTTTAGTTTACAGATGTAACTGGTCTTTTCTCAGATTGTCCATGATTGTCAGTGAAGATTCAAAGAGATCAAATTTTTTAAAGGATTAAAACCATAAAATGAGATAAAGGCCCATGTCCCTAGAGCTACAAGGTTAAGAGTAAAGACAACATACCCTAGTCATAGTTCTCCCTACGGCCCACCTGTGTGTGGCAAAGCATTAGACAGAAGTGGGAATCAGGTACTGTTAGAAGAGGGAGAGGACTTAGATCATCCCCACTACTTTTTCCGAAGGGGCCCTTTGCTCAAAGAGAAGAGGTGACCCGTTGAAGTATGTAAGTAAATATCAGACTTTTTACACCAAGAGGTCACTTTAAAAAATAAGAGATTTACCACTCTCTTTCTTGCCACCGCAAACAAGGAAATCATATGTGAATCGTGTCTCCTGGGGAAAAGAGGTGTTGGCGGCAGTTGTGTTTTCTTTTCTCCTTTCTTACCTCCTCCTTGTCTTCCTTCTTTCCTCTTTCACTTGTTCACATACATCTCATATACATAACATTTTAATAAACATATTTCATTAAATGCCATGTTACTTTTGAATGTCGTGTTACCCTTTCTTTATTCTATTGTTTGGCACTTGTTTTATCACCATCTGAAATTATCTTGATCTCTTATGTGTTAAGTTGTTTATATTTTCTTTTCTCCCTTTTCCTGGCACATAACCACTCTCCAAGGAGTTTATTAATATAAAACAAATGATGAAAACAAAAAATAAACATGGATGTGTATATGGATAACTTAGCTAAACTCAGCATTGAACTTACTTAGTCATTTTATTGGTTGATTTTGAATCACTTTTCCATTGCCTTTTACATTAACTTCTTCACTGAAGTTCCCTACAACTTCTTGGTCAACCTCAGCATCTTTTGATAGGCTGGAAAATCATTCCCTTTAGTTTACAAAACGGATTTGCCTGTAGTACCCTCTTCAAGTTCTTTTCATCTTTTCTCTATTGAGAGTTATGTTTTTCTTCTTATCCTTAGAGTTTCTCAATTCTTTCAGATTTGATTAATCAAATGAACAAATATCATTTTGGTTGAGTCTTTTAAAAGAACCAGTACATTATTTAATATCTACACTGTTATTTGCAGGATTTTTTCTACTCATTTTGGCTTCCATTCAAATTAGTTAAAAATCATCACTGTTTTAGAAATATATATGTTTCTACAATAAATTTTATTTTATCAAGGTAGCCATATCCAAATCTATCAAGAATTAGAAGGATATCTAATGGTATGACTGCGTTCTACCAAAATACACATTCATGCAAATTATTAGGCAACAAATCTGAGAATTAACATGTTTATGTCTTTAAATTTTGTGGTTTTTAATATTACATAATTATACTTTATGTCAATCATTTTAGATTAAAGGAAACATGAGTTAAAAGCTACTAAATCCATATATTTCAGAAGCTTTCTAATATTCATAAAATATTGAACAAGAACATTGTTTTTGAACAATTTTGAACAAGTTTTACCAAGAACATAGTTTTGGTAAAACTTCTTTGGAGGGCAAATTTTGAACAAGAAATCAGAGGCAGTTTTTTTTTTTTTTTAATTTTACTACAGCAGCTATTGAAATAACAGGACTTCTCATCAGAATCGTATCATCTCAGAAATTATGTTAATTTTTAATGTACAGTCATTTATTAAAAAATGAAGAAAAATCAGTTATTTCCAATATTTATCATGAGAACATTGTCTGTAATACAAGTTTGTCATGAATACTTTTGAGACTGCTATGAAAAAAAATCAAATTTGAAACTGTTTTAAAGTCACGTGTGCCATGTTTTGAATACTTACTAGTCAATTCACACTTTTTCAAAAGAATGCCCCCTACAGATTCCCATTAGAGACATGAAAGCTCTCAGCATAATAGCTGATGCTTCACGAACAGCTGATTTTGCATCACAAATCGCATCATCTCTCCCGTGAAAACGAACAGAGCCTGTATAACCCATTGCTGCTCCAATATTGTAAGATTGCTTATATCACAATGCATTGCATTATCCAAATGCATTCAGAATTCTGCTCATATTTTACAATTTTACAAATTATATGTGATGCTCAGTTTTGTTTGGAATTATTTTATAAATCTCCATCTGAGCATTTAAGATCCCAATATCAAATTCTGCAAGTCTCCATGATGCTGTTCCCATAGTCCAAATAAAAAACAGCACACAGCAAATTTGAGAGCTGGCACTTTGATTAAATGTTTTGTTGCCAATTATGAAGTTCTAACTAAACAACTTTTCTTTTTTTTAAGCCAAGACTTCATTATAATTAAAAATGTTATAGAAATCTGACTCAGAGAGCTTAGCAATAATTTACAAAAGCAAAATAAAAAAACCATAAATGAGCATTTGCATGTTTTTCTCCTCTCTTTCATTGCCATGGTGGTGGGAAAATAGAAAGTTTATGGATTACGGTGGTCTCATCATTTCTAGTAAGTCAACTGACTGACCAAAGTCTCCAGAAAGTTTCATGGTTCATGAAGTTTTAAATTACAAATTACAAATTCTCACATCATCCATCTTCCGATTTATAGCAGCTGGAATAAAAATGTAGCTCTAAACAATTAGCTCAGAAAATGCTGGCCCTTTTTTGCTTGATTCCATCAGTGTCGTTCTTAAATGTGAATCCTAAGTTTCTAAGCCAACTCCTCGGCCACTTCTCAAAAGGGCTCCAAATATTTACTCTCTTGGACTCATTCAGTGACAGATATTTTGATAGCATTTGCTTCCATTGCTCACAAATGTTTCATAGTTTTTGTGTTTGTTTGTTAATTTTGTTTTGAGACATGAACATTACAGGAGGGAGAAATGAAATACTTCAGATAATAATCAACTGGCTATTAAACAAATCAAAGCATATGAACTCAAGGGTACACCCCCATTTCCTTCTTGTTGGTTTGGTACTTTATGACCTAAAAGGGTGAATGTAAAATAATTGATGCTCAGTTGTCAATAAGGCATGTGAATTATTTCTTGCTGAGTTTATGTGATCTCTTTTAAATATTTAACCCTAATAACCAGCCACTAATCCCTAACATACCCTTTTCTATTATTTTCCATGATGCATTTTCTTCAAAAAAAATTTCTTAGCTGGTTATTCCTTCTCTACCATTTCCTGTTGCTATTTCTCTGTGTTCGGTTGAGCCCTTTACCTGAATATTGTACTTGCTCCCATCGTTTTAAATATTACTTTTATGCTGACAACTCCAAAATTGTATCTCCTGGCTCAGACTTCTTGGATTCCGGGCACTAATATCCAATTTCCTGTATGGTATATTTTAACTGACTGTTTCATGTGGCTCTCAGATAAGTTCCAACTGAACTCATTTCCTGCTTTGCACATATTGTTCTAGCCCCATCTTTTTTTTTCCTTTTCTTTTTTATTTTAATTGTTATTCAAGTAGCCCCATCTTTTTTAAGTATACGGCCAGGAGTGGGTGATGGGAATCACATACTCAAACTGCTGAACAGATACCATATAGGTGATGATACTAGAAAGCAGAACAATCCTAAATTCCTTCCTCCTCCTTGCCACCCAAATTCAATTTGTCAGCATATCCCATGAGTTCTGCCTCAAAAATATATCTGGAATATGTTCACTTTTCTTCACCTCATCTCCCACCATCTTTTTGGAAACCCTTCCCGGGGCTACTAAGGTAGCTTCCTCCCTGTCGTCTCTGCTTTCCCCGGGCTCTTCCTCCATGCTGTCACTCAGCAGCCATTTAAACAGGAACCAGAGCAGGTCAGGCCTCTCTGTGAAACCATTTAACAATTCCCCAATACACTTTAAGTCAAGCCTCCTAATGTTGGCCTACAGGTCCTTGCAAAGTATGACTCTTGGTTATGTCCTAATTGCTATATATTCTTTTAGTTACTATTAATGATTTCCACTCCTTTACCACGCCAGTTTTCGCCCCAACTTAGGGACACAGTACATGTTTTTCATGCTACCTGAGGTGTTATTGTTCTCTAGGTTCTGAACATGGTTGGCTCTGTCGCATCCTTTAAGTCTCAATTTAAATGTCACCTCATCAATAAGACATTTCTCTAACATTAACTACCTTGCCTACGTTGTTATTCTCTACCAATGTTCTCTGGTAGAGCTAGAGGACTAACAACTCTAGCAAGCAGAGTATATTTATATGGCTTTATTTTTTATATCTTTGTAGACACGATGACAAATCCAACATTCAACACACAGGAGTGCAATTAGTCATTGAATTAAAAAACTATTTTTGAATGGATTTTAAAACTCCTAGTTAAAGATACATCTGCTTGTTTTTTTCCCTCTAACTACAGAAAAAAAATATGTTATTCATGGCTTTAACCAAATATCTTCATCATTCACTGATAATTAGTATTGTTATAAAGAGTCAAAATTTATTACATACTATATTCTTGTTTTTAATACCAAATTAAGTCTTACTAAACAAAACGTTTTAGCCATGAGTCACCAGATTTGCGTGTTATTTTTATTTTTTTACTTTTGTCTTCAAAAAACTAAAAAAAAAACTCATCTTTTAATATGAGTGTTCTGCATTTTCCAAAGCACCAGGGGCTTTCATTGCAGGCTTTCAGACCACTTCTGATCTTTTCAGAGACACCAATATAAAAGTTTAAAGGCCTGCAAAACTTATCAGACAGAAGTTCTATGTTACTGTTGTTGTTTCTGTTAAAATTGCAACACTTTCTCTTGACCTCTGCATACTTGAGCTCTGCAAAACAGTGTTTTAGGCTTCAGATCACAGGAAATTTTAGTCTTTGTTTTCTTCGATATTTACTTTGAAGTTTGTCTTTGACCATCTCCTTTCCGGAGATAGGTCTCAGGGTTCCCAGTCTTCAAAAGAACTGAACCCTTAGCTTTATGTCCATGCATGACTTGTCTTCTTCCTCGGGGCTGCCTGAGAACACTGGCTGTCCTCACCCCTTGCCATGCCCTGAAAAACCCACCCAGGAGCCTCTTAAGTGACTCGTCATGTCTGTTCAGACTGTAACACTGCATCTCTCCATGCTTTAGTTCTCCTTATTTGAGAAAGTAATAAATAGTAGGAGTTAAATGTCATATTTTTTTTTAAAGTGATCCTGGAAATAACTTGCTTCTTTCTCTATAGCCCCTCTTTGCCTTCTCTGGTTACCAAGTAATAAGTCTCATCCAGTATGGATACAATATGTTCAAGTTAAATGAAATTCAGACATATTTAAGTTCATTTTAGCACTTTGTAAAAGATTATTTAATCTTCAGCTGAGAATATACATGTGTGTATGTGTGTGTGCATATTATATTATACTATACTATATATGATATATAATATACATAATAACATTATATATATCATTATATACACATATATATTTTATATGTATAATGCTTTTAGAGACACAGGAAGGGAGAGAGACAAAGGAGGGAGAGAAACATTGATTCGCTATCTCCCATTCATGCCCAGACAAGGGACCACAGGCACCCAGACTAAGAAAAGAACCCACAGCCTAAGTATGCTCCCGGATCAGGAATGGAACCACAACCCTTCTGTTACTGACTGACACTCCAGCTAACTGAGACACACTGGCAAGGACTATCTTTAGCCCTTTCATTATGTTGTTCGCTTTGTCACAATTAGAAAATTATATATGAAGGGATGTCACCATAAAGAAAACACATATGACAAGTACAGAAAAAAACTGCTCACCTATAGTCATCATAAAAGAAATACCCATTGAAACAGTGGGATTTCATTTTTCACACATTCTATTGGAAAATATTATTAAGTTTGATGAACCTCAGAATGGACCTAGGTTTGCATTAGTAACTGAAGTATAAATTGAGGTACTCATTATGGAGCAAAATTGGAGAATATCCAGGAAAAGTCAAAATGCATGTATACTTTGACCCAGCATTTGTGCTTCTTAATTTACCTATCGAATAGCAAATAAAGTACACAAGCTTGTATCCACAAGGGAATAGTAAGCATTTTTTCTTCTGTTCCATCTTCCATTTTCCACTCTTAATTCATGTTCTTTCAGTAGGGCTGATACCCTAGGCTCCAAGAGTAGCATGTGACCAAACTTGACCAATCATAATATCACCTCCTATGGTGCTAGTAGAATGGTTCAAGACAAAGACTTATGAAACAATCAGACCTGAAGGGAGTTATTCCTATCACTTTTGCTTTAGGAAATAGAAGAGAGAGACCCTCTTTTCTGGTTTCCTGGAACAAGGTTTTAAGTATGGAGCTAGTGGAAGCCATTCTGCTATCTTGACAGGGGAGACAACCTAATGAGATAATCAGCCCAGATGAGACGCATGTGAAAATATGGAGACACCAGTTTCATGAACTGAAGCTATGGAGCCAGTTATACTCAAAGTCAGTTAGTTGTACTCAGAATGTTTTTTACTTGTATGGTAAATAAATTTCATTCCATTGTATTTTTTGGAAGGAAATACATTTATTCCAACAAACTGCTCAAAACAATTTATTACTTGATGATATTTAGTATTAATTTACAAACCACACAAGAAAAGTCTCATTTATTGGTCCTAATTTTAATTATAAACATGTTTTATCATGTAACTTCATCAAACTTAGTTTTGAATGATTTCAGATATATTATCAGAAATTAAGTTCTAAAGCAGTAATGTCCAATAGAATTTTGTGCAGTAATGGAAATGTTCTATGTCTGCACTGTCCAATTTAGTAGCCACCAGCCACATGAGGCCATTGAGCACTTGAATGTGACTAGTGCAAGTGAAGAACAAATTTATTTGATTTAACTTGAACTTGAATTGAAAGAGGTACATGTGGCTAATGACTATCAAATTAGACAGCATGTGTAGCTAGCTTAAAGCCATCATAAAAGATAATTTCCTAAAATATTTTTTCCTCAATATATGGCAGGAATCTTATTAAAATTAGTGTATGATCTCAACAAATGACTAATTTTCATATATAAAATGATCTTTGAGCAAAATAAACCAGTGGTATTGCTATAAAGATTCACTTCAGATGCCAGCATCTGCTCTTCAATACTCATACCCTTTATTATTGTTTTTATTATTGTCCAATTACACCTGTTCCCATTTTCCCCCATTATTCTCCCCTTCTCTACCCATCCCTCAACTTTCACTTTAAACCTTCCTCCCCACTGTTGTCTTTGTCCATGTGTCCTTTATAAATGTTCCTTGACTTGACACTTCTCCTTTTCCCCATTATCCCCCTCTCCACTGCCCTTTGTTTACTGTCAGTTTGTTCTTTATTTCAGTGCCTCTGATTATATTTTGTTCACTTATTTGTTTTGTTGATTAGGTTCCACGTATAGGTGAAATCACATGGTATTTCTTTCACTGCCTGGCTTATTTCACTTAGCATAATACTATCCAGTTTCATCCATGCTATGGTGATGAGTAGGAGCTCCTTTTTTTCTGCTGCATAGAATTCCATTGTGTAAATGTACCATAGTTTTTATAACCATTCATTTACTGATGGGCACTTAAACTGTTTCCAGCACTTGGCTATTGTAAATAATGCTTTTGTGAACACTGGGGTGCTTAGGTTCTTTTGAATTGATGTTACAGGATTCTTAGTGTATAATCCCAGCAGTAGAATCACCGGGTCAAAAGGCAGTTTAATTTTTAATTTTTTGAGGAAATTCCATATTGTTTCCACAGTGGCTGTAGCATTCTGTATTCCCAACAACAGTGCACTAGGGTTCCTTTTTCTACACAACCTTGCCAACACTTACTGTTTATTCGTTTATGATGGCCATTCTGACCTGTATGAAGTGTTATCTCATTGTGGTTCTAATTTGCATCTCCCTGACTGGCTAGTGATGCTGAGCATCTTTTCATATTGTCTCTGGTCCCTCTGTATTTCCTCCTTGGAGAAGTGTCTGTTCAGGTCCTTTGTCCGTTTTTTAGTTGGATTATTTGTCTTCCTAGTGTGGAGTCATGTGAGCTCTTTATATATTTTGGAAATCAAACCCTTGTCTGAGGTATCGTTGGCAAATGTATTTTCCCAAATAGTTGGTTCCCTTTTTATTTTGCTGATGTTTTCTTTAGCCATGCAGCTTTTTATTTTGAAGAAGTCCCATTTGTCTATTCTTTCCTTTATGATCCCTTGCTCTAAGGGACATATCAGTGAAAATACTGCTGCATGGAACATCTGAAATTTTCCTCCTTATGTTCCCCTCTAGGACTTTTATGCTATCACAACTTAAGTCTTTTGTCCACCTTGAATATATTTTTGTGTATGGTGTAAGTTGGTGGTCGAGTTTCCCTTTTCTGCATGTTGCTTCCAGCTCTCCCAACACCATTTGTTGAAGAGGCTATTTTTACTCTATTTTATAGTTCTGCCCCCTTTGTCAAATATTGACCATAGAGAATGTGTTTATTTCTGGGCTCTTTGTTCTGTTTCACTGGTCTATGTGTCTGTTCTTATGCTAGTACCAGGCTGTTTTGATTACAGTGGCCTTGTAATACAGTTTGATATCAGGTATTGTGACCTCCCCCCCAATTTGTTCTTCTTAAACTTGCAGCAGCTATTCAGGGTCATTTATGGTTCCATATAAATTTTTGAAGTGTTTGTTCTATGTCTGTGAAATATACCATTGGCACTTTAATAGGGATTGCATTGAATCTATCGATTGCTTTGGGTAGTATGGACATTTTGATGATGTTAATTCTTCCAATCCATGAACATGGTATATGCTTCCATTTGTTTCTTCCTCAATTTTTTTCTTCAGTGTTGTGTAGTTTTCTGAATACAGGTCTTTTACCTCCTTGGTTAGTTTTATTCCTAGGTAATTTATTTTTCTTGTTGCTATAACCAATGGGATTTTTTCCAATTTCTGTTTTTGATATTTCATTGTTAACATACAAAAATGCCTTTGATTTCTACACATCGACTTTGTATCCTACTGTTTTGCCAAACTCACTTATTAGGTTGTGTAGTTTTTTGGTGGAGTCTATAGGTTTTTTCTCTGTACACTATCATGTTATCTGCAATAATGACAGTTTTGCTTCCTCCTTTCCAATTTGGATGCCTTTTATTTCTTTTTCTTATCTGATTGAGACAGTTAAAACTTCCAATACTATGTTGAATAGGAGTGGTGAAAGCAGACATCCTTGTCTTGTTCCTGATATTAGTGGGAAAGCTTTTAGTTTTTGCCCATTGAGTACGATGTTGGCTGTAGGTCTCTCATATGTGGCCTTTATTATGTGAGGAATGCTCCCTCTGTTCCCACTTTGCTGAGTATTTTTATCATAAATGGGTACCTTGTCAAATGCTCTTACCACATCTATTGATATGATGTGATTTTTTATTTTCCTTTGGTTTATATAATGTATTATATTTATTGATTTGTGAATATTGTAGCATCCTTGCATCCCTGGGATGAGTCCCACTTAATCATAGTGTATAATTTTTTATAGTTTTGCTGGATGTGGTGATAATATTTTGTTGAGGATTTTAGCATCTATGTTCATCAGCGATATCAGCTTATAGTTTTCTTTCATGGTTGTGCCTTGCGTTTAGGGATTAGGATGATGCTGGCTTCATAAAAAGTGTTTGGGAGTTTTCCCTCTTCTTGGATTTTTTGGGATAATTTGGGAAGTATAGGGTTTGTCCTTTCTTAAATGTTTTGTAAAATTCTCCTGTGAAACTGTCTAGTCCAAGGCTTGTTTACCAAGTATTTTTTGATTACTGCTTTGATTTCACTAGCTGTTATTGGTCCATTCAGGCTTTCTTCTCCTTGATTCAGTTTTGGAAGATTATATTTCTAGAACTTTTCCCATTTCTCCTATGCTTTCCAATTTCTTGGCATATAGTTTTTCATTGTAACTTCTTACAATCCTTTGTATTTCTGTGGTGTCAGTTGTAATCTCTCCTCTTTCATTTCTGATTGTGTTTATTTGGGTCCTCTCTTTTTTTTTTCTTGATGAATGTGCTTAAAGGCTTGTCGATTTTTCGTTATATTTTCAAAGAACCAGCTCCTGGATTTATTGATCTTTGAGTTGTTCTTGTAGTCTCTTTGTCATTTAATTCTGCTCTGATATTGGTTATTTCCTTCTTTCTAGTCACTCTGGGCTTTGTTTGTTGTTTTTTCACCAGTTCTTGTGGATGTAGGTTTAGGATGCTTATTTGAAATATTTCTATCTGTAAGCCTGTATTGCTATGAACTTCCCTCTCAGAACTGCCTTTGTTGTGTCCCATACATTTTGGACTGTTGTGTATTCATTTTCATTTGTTTCCAGAACTTTGATTTCTTCCTTGATCTCATTATTAACCCATTCATTGTTTAATAACATACTATCCAGTCTCTATGAATTTTAGTGTTTTTGAGTTTTTTCCTTGAGGTTCATTTCTACTTCAAGCCCTTGTGGTCTGAGAAAAAGCTTGTTATGATTTCAATTTTCTTGAATTTTTTGAGGCTTGTTTTGAGTCCTACCATATGGTCTGTCTTTGAAAATGTTCCATGTGCATTTGAAAAGAATGTATTTTGCTTCTTGGGGATGAAGGGTATATATATACACATACACACATACATACACACACACACACACACATATAATCAGTTAAGTCCATTTGATCTAGTGCATCATTCAGTGCCACAATATCCTTGTTGATCATTTTGTTTTGAAGACCTATGCATTGTTGACAGTGGGGTGTTAAGATCCCCTAGTATGAGTGTGTTGCTGTCGATACCTTTCTTGAAGTCCTCCAAGATTTTACAGATTTGGGTGCCCTTATGTTGGGTGCATATATGTTTATAATATTTTTGTCTTCTTGATAGATTCTTCTATTGAGTATTATGAAGTACCTTTCTGTGTCTCTTTTTATAGTCTTGTTTTGAAGTCTATTTTGTCTGATATAAGTATTGCTACCCCATTTTTTTTTTTTCTGTCCATTTGCCTGGAATATTTTCTTCCAGTCCTTCACTTTCAGTCTGGGTAGGCCTTTTTTCTGAGGCAGGTTTTTTGTAGGTCATGTTTTCTTATCCATTCAGCTGCTTTATGTCTTTTGATTGAAGCTTTCAATCCATTTACATTTAAGGTTATTATTAATAGATACTTATTAATTTTCCCCTTTGTACTCCTTTTATTTTTAAGCCAATTTCAATGGGGTTTTATAACATTTTACAACCAAAAGAAATGTAATTAATAAAAGACAGTTTTTCAGCACACAAATGATAAAAATTATCTCGGTAGGGAATTTTGTTTGATAATTATGACACAAAGGAGTACTAACATCTATTAAAGAGAATATGATACAGCTATAGCTATTTCTACAGACAAACATCCAAGCTATAAGAAAATTCTAGAAACAAAAGTATATCAGAGTGCTATTTTAAAAAGTGTTTTAAATCAATGTGTACGTATGTTTATATAAACTGTATATACTTAGAAAATTGTTAAAATACTGAATAGTAGCTACTTTCAGATTTCTCATTTAATGGTATACTCATTTTATACTCACCTATACTATTTGAATATTTTACCATGAACATGCACTTACATTTATAATAGTTATTTCTAAAAAAGACTTTGAAACACATAATAAGGAAGTACTTTTTTCTTTCTAGCCTCATTCAAGATGAAATTAATCTATGATAGAAATGTAAGATCTAATATGATTTACTATTTCTTTCTTGCTTAAAAATTAATGGTAAGTATATCATAGAATTGCCCCTATAATGCCAATTGAATAGAAAAGGAGGAAAGGTGTCAATGCATCAAGCCAAAATATTTTTATTAATGTAGCCAATATAACTGATGTGGTATGATGGACCAACCTGAAAGCGGACCCAATGATTCCATCCCTGGTATCCATTACCTTGACCATGGCTTACTTCTATCCAGAGGAAAATGGGGTATGGCTTCCATGATTATGTTACATTGTATGGGAAAGGTGATAAAATGTGACTTCTGTGACTACGTTACATAAGATTCAGTCTTGCTAGTCAACTAGCTCTAGAGTCTCAGGCACTTCCTCTCATTCTGTCATTGGTTTTGAAGAAGCAAGCCAATTTGAGTCCTATTGTTACAAGAAAACATATTCTGCCTACAATACGAAGGTGCTTGGACAATTCTTAGTAGAAGCTCAGATAAGAATTAGCTAAGCTATGCCTGGGTTCCTGACCCATAGAAACTGTGAGTTAATAAATGTATGTTATCTTAAGCCACCACTTTTGTGGCAATTTGTTATACAGCATAAAGAGCTAATATAGAAGAAATAGGCTTTAATTCTAAATTTCATGCAAAGAATTGTGACTCTCTACTGTATTGTGGGTAAAACAATGTTCATCACACATATGTTTAAAAACATATCAATGTAAGAAAGCTAAATATTTTTGAGTTATAGCATATTAACTAAAAGGGGACATGAATAGCAGAGAAAAAAGAAGTCACCAAGGACAAATTGTTTTCCTTTCAGAATTATAAAATCCAACCTTGCTCTGCTAGTTTCTGGCATAAAATAAAATTCAACAGTCACTTTCTTTTCAGTGATTTGAAGCCTACAACCTAAATTCAACAGTCACTTTCTTTTTAGTAAGTTGAAGCCTAAAACCAAGTATTGGTTCTGTCTGCAAAATAAATTTAATAATAATAATAATAATAATAATAATAATAATACACACTAAAAACAAAATGGAGTAATCAGGGAGGATAAAATAAATGTGTATCAAAGCAAAGGGAGATATGAGAATACTTTGGTTTACATCAAAATCATTTAATATAATTTCAACCATCGGTTTATAAGTAATGCAAATTTAATAGGATATTCTATCCTGAGATACATGGAAGAAACTTTCAGTAATTTCAAAGGAGTTGTGCTTGTATTTCTGCAGCCTAAATTTTCTCTGCAAAAAGCAACAAGAAAGCAAACATGTCTCTGTATATGAAAACATTTAGAATACATTGTTTTCTCTAACTTACATTTACCTAAATATACACATACTTAAACATTGATTTTAAAATATAAAATGAGTTCTCTTCCAATTTTGAATTTTAATCAAGTCAACCCAAACAAAAAGTGTCCTGTAAAGACATACTTTTACATGTAATATTTTTAGTAGAGTTCACATAAATATAGCCTCTCAGACTTTATAGTAACTGTGGCAAAAATGTTGATTGGGAATTTATTTTTCTTACAACTTGTATATGTTTTCTTTTTCTTGGATTGTCTACCCTGGTAGTTGAGGGATTTGAACAATTCTTTTCACAATGGTAACAGAGTCAGAGGTCAAAAGTTTCCAAGCATGGACTAAACTTAAATAGAAAAAATCAGAATGTATCCAAAAATGTACAGAAAGGTTATTGATCTTATAAGAGCAAAACATACCAGAAAATGTCCCTAAGAAAATAAAGTGTATTTGTCTAACAAAACCTATCAAGAAATATGTAATAATCATGTCAGCTGCCTTAAAAACCTTACAACAAAAGCCACATAAAATAAAAATAAAATAGTAAGAAATAAACAGTATTTGGCCAAGAAAAAAATGTAAAGCCAGCTGTGAACAATAATAATGGAGGAAAAGATAGAGGACACTCTAATTTAGGGAAAAGAAACCCACCAACTGGAAAAAGTGATAACTAATTTAAAAAAAATCAAATTGATGCTGTGTATAAAAGTTTCCAGAATTAAATGAGGAACTGGAGTAATTATCTGACAACTAAATCTCAAAAATTTAAATCTTTCTGCCATACTATTGAAGAGGTTCAGGGGAAAATTTTACTTGGAATTTTCATTTTATGTGACTGCATACCTACATTTCATGAATTAGTATTTCTTCACACAAAGACTGAGTGAAGACTTTACTCAGGGTTGGGAATAACCAAAGCACTGCAACATAGATACAGAGATATCATGAAATGTACACTTCGCATAACTTCACAGGGCAATATGTAAGCATTATGAAGAACCGGGGCACCCTGAGGCTACCAGAAGCCATTCAGATGATTAGATTTACATTTGGAAAAATTTGCTGTGGCTATAATCTGGAGAATTTGTTGTCAGAACAAAGGTGGAAGGTCAACAATGTAGATGTCAAATGAAGTCATTATGCATGTGCTATTGTGTTTCATTCTTCTTCGATACTTCACCAACTTCTTTTCTTTGCTTCCTTTCCTCTTTGTTCATTTTTTAGTTCATGTGTCATCCTTCTATGAAACACTTTGTGAAATTCTACTCCAGTCTGCAGAGTCAGTCATTCCTGCTTTTGTGCCCCCATTAAACCCAGCATATGTTTCTATCATGGTACATAAACCATTGTCATGCATTTATTTGTGTTTATACATTGGTCTTATGCTAGTCAATACATTCTTAATGAAATTTATTTTCTGTCTTCAACATCTAACACAATGTTTGGTCTTATGCTGATCAAGAAAGTTCTGGTTGAAATGTGAAACAATTATTTTCATAAGCTTTTTTGCTATTCCTTCTAAAGAATACTCTTGAAAAGACACTTAAAATATCCACTTTGGCAAATTTTAATGAGCTATTTCAATAGCACTTTAATTTAGTTGCTAAAGAAAGGTATCTTGTCTGTGGTGTCCACACTACAACTTGTGAGACTAGAACAATGCATGACATATAGTAGGCATTCAATAAAATCTGAGGAAAAGAAGTAAACCTTTGAAGAATATTTATATTTGTATAAAAATGATTCATTTTTATCTCAAGTATCAGCTTTTCCCCTCCTTTTAAAACTGCTATCCACCATTAGTATATATGGAAAACAATTCACATTTACACCTAGGGCCTTTGTTTGTTTACTGGCCACAGTTGGAACTGTGAGATTGGTAATATCACTCACACTTCTGAGGGGTTAGATCTTGGGGATACATTTTCCTCTACGTCCACAAAATCACTTCACAGTCATGACAACAGTAAATTGTAGTCTTGACCCTGTAGTTGCCTTGGTCCAAAGGAAAAGCACTCAACAATATTAAAGCCTTCAAAGGGGGATTATCCTGTGACTATATCCCATGTCTTTGGCCTTGTTCACTTCTCTTTATCCAGTGGCTTCTATTTTTGTTACATCTT
>PVKM010031679.1:0-16728 GCA_004027735.1 Carollia perspicillata | reverse complement strand
AAAAAATTGTAACTAATTTTGAGTTTACCATTTTATTCCTTTACATTAATAAAAATGTAATATTATCCTAAGACATAGCCTGAAGAATTTTAGCATGAGAAATGAACTTAATAACAAATTTATAAATAAATGATGTATTTAATGAATTTAATTCCATGCATATTTATTAAATATTTATAAAAGGTCACTATTTGAATTTAGTCTTGGTAGCCTCAAATTTTTCATGAGCAGACAAATGTGAATAAATAATTATAGTCAGTTGTGTTAATATTTATAGTGTAGTTAGTAAAACATAATAGTAACCCAAAGTGGGAAACAGCTAATGTGTCTGGAAAAGCCATGAAAATTTTCAAAAAGGAAGTGAAATGGGATCTGAAGGAGCTCTCCAGAAGTGGAAAGGGGAAGGGAATCAGTTTTAGAGAAAAACACACACACAGGCATTCAACCCCAAAAAGCACTGTGCACTTGGGTGATACATTCTATAGTTTCACTCCATAATCTTTGTTGTGGCCAGTCAAAAGCAGCAATATGGGCCTAGCCTGTGGCCCACACCCTTTCTCTTCCTACCTTCGGCTTTGTCTCTACTATGAGTGGCCTTCTGGACAGATGTGTGGACACTGAAGCCTAGGGGTAAACAACCTCACTGCCTGTGAAATTCCTGCCCTAGGGAAGTTCCTGCTCACACTGGCCTTGGAAAAGGCTTAAGGTCCTTAAAGCAGGGAATTTCATGGTTCCAGGGTTTCAGGGTTCTCAGTCCGAGGGATAATGGCATAGGATCTGAGGAAGAACATTTCTTTGTTCTTAGGAAAGAAGGCCAGAGCAGGGCTATCTACAGCCTTGTCCAGAGCAGAGGACCTATGCCAGGTCTGAGAGTGGGGTCCAGGTTCCTTGCCTTGTGGCTAATGTGAGGTTGCCTGGAGGTGGTCATGCATGGAAGATGAAACTGAACATTTGCATAAGGAGCATCCGATGATTATGGGATTAAATCCCATATCCAAATCTAAAATTTGGAAAAATCTAAATCCAAAAGTTTAGATTTTTAACAATATAACGGCCATTGTCGCTGACTATATAATGTGTTATCTAATTTTACTATGTAGGCTCAGAAAGTCAAACCAGAATTGTACTCTTTAGTTTATGACATAGTGGTGAATGGATTATTGGTTAGTAGTGTTACTTACTTTTAAAGAACTTGAATGACAGGAACTATACTTGAGCCAAAAGTTGGGTTCAAAATAATTAAAATAATTTCCTACTATAAATTTGATTTTTTGCTAAAGTTTCTAATTTTGTGGTAATTCAAAAAAATATAAGGACAGATTATTAGATGCTGGTCATATCAACAATGTTAAGAATTACAATTATTTTGAGCTTTTTAACTGTGCTGTGATAGCCTTTATTTTAACTCATGTGCACTGATTTAGCCTATCTATGTAGCACCAGAGTGCTTATATTCCCTAAATATTAAACTTTGTCCTCACAAATGAGGCCTGGGAGTACAGAGTTCAAACTCTCCATGGAGGTGGAAAGTTGCAGGTGAAGAGCTACATAGCCTTAGGATAATCACATTCCAGGAATTTTCCTTTGATTTTTCTTTTTTTTGCTAATTGCAATGTTTCTTTTGGTAGTTCTGATTTATTCTTCAAAATATTCATCATAGAACATGATTCAAATTTACAATAAATCTACCATGTTTCCTAAGAAATCCTATGGCTGCCGATACCATAGAGAAATAAAATGGAAGACAAACTATAACAAAAAGAAATGAGTAAAGCAGAAACTATAGAAAAAAGAGGAAAGAGAACAAAAAAGGATAAAAAAGTTGCACTCACTGGACAATGTTGTGTTGCAAGGCGACCCCTGCTCAGGTTGCTCTAGTGAGTAGTTCCCACATGGGTATAACTCTAATGCATTTTGCAGGTGGAAAGAATATTAAAAACTGGGATACAATTTTTTTACAAAGCTTCCACTTCCTGTGAACATTAAGAAATTAATAATTTGTGGTATACTGGTAACTAAATTTTTAAAAATAAAAAAATCAAAATATGAAAACTGTAGCCCTTATTGTTCCCTCGAACTATGCAATCAAAGTATGAACATGATAAGGAATTCTAAACTTTATGTGGGACTTATCAACACTGCTTTTTCGGGCTTCCCGTCATTAATTTCAGTGACTGTGATAATGGAATACTACTGCTATCATGTGCCAGGAAGCTCTCATTTCACATGCCTTCTAGGAAGAGGAAGAAGAGGAGGAGAAGAGGAGAGGGAGGGGGAGGGGAAGGAAGGGGCCGTGAAGAGGGAAAGAAAAGAAACAATGCTCCTATGGCAACTATAGCTCAGAATGGGTTTGTTATTTCTATTCTCTTTGGTTGTTTATGACTACAGTTCCTTTATTTTGCTGAAGTAATTTAATGTAGAAGTGGCAGCAGAAAGTCATTTTTCTCATCAAAACCAATATTTTACTCTCAAGCATATTCTAGAATAATCAAAGTTATTTAAAAAACAGGTAGCTGCACCGTCTTATAAAAACAAAATGAAATCAAACAGTCCAATTAATCAGTAAAGATTCAAAATCTGTAGTGTTAAGTAGATAAAACATTCAGATGACTTATAAAAGCAAACTTTGTTGAATGGGCCAGTTATTTTGGCAGTGTGTAGATCATCTCAGTTCTAGAAGGTTCAATTAGATGACATCGGATTTTTCTGGTACCTTGATGATGACAACTCAAGTGGGTGAAACATTAAGAATTCAGTTTGACAAAGTAGTGAATTGGCTTTTAATTATACAAAAATTTATTTTATAGTGGAGTCAACTTGTTTTTAATTGATTGGGAAATATGTAAAAACTTAAAAACATACTAAAGGGAAAAAACTATCTAGAGAACAGCACAGATTTCTCTATCAAAATAATATTTTACAATTGTGGAGTTCTCTGCCTTTTTTCAAAAGTGTCCATACATTTTTTCTCATTTAATTTTCTGAACAATTTTTTAAGAAATATAAATTGATATGGTTTCCAATTTAGAGATGGAAAAACTGAGTCCCAGGGAGATCAGTTGTCCAGCCTAGTTAGAGTGGCGTATTATTTCGATAATGACTCCAAATTGCTCATGCCTTCCTCTTTTTATTCCCTTTTCTCGTTCATCAGCACTCTGACTAATCTTACATGTGTGATTGTTTTTGGCCAATGGAACAACAGCAAATGTGCTAATGGAGGCTTGGTGAGTACTGTGCATTGCCCTTGCCTTTTCTTCCTGATGGGAATCGTTCTGCCACCAAGTGAAGAGTCCTGGGCTGGCTTCCTGGAAGTCCAGCCAAGGCCTCAGAAATATGGATGGGGTCATTGTAGACCAACCTGCCTCAACAAGTCAGCCAAAGGTGTAAACCAGCAAGACTCCACACAGAGTCATGAACTAATAATTGATTATTGTTTTAAGCCACTCTGTTTTGTGATGATTTATTAAGCAGTCAGCAATACCTTATAAACCTAGAGTCAGAAGGTGGTAGAGGCAGAATCAAAATGCAAATCTCTGAGATCTAATTTCAGCACTCCACTGGGGCATGGAAAAGTGGACATTTTACCCAGAGATTAAAAAAGAAATGATCTAAAGGATTTTAAAAATTGAAAAGAGAGAAATCAAATCCTTTCATAGAGATTATCAAAGGCCGTAGTCTTAGTTTATTTATACAAAACTCTTTTATTTTTTTAACTAAATAGCTGTTATCTACAGAGACTTTTTTAATACTTTTATATTTGTTCTGTAGTCTCTTGCATCATAATATATGGCTTTTATTATGTGACTATGTTTTCTAGTAAAAAGTAAGATAAACCATTTAGGTTTATTCATTTATTGTGTTCACATGTTATAATTCATGGCGTATGTATTTTAACTTATACAGGTCTATGGAGTTGAATAAAATAACCAAGGTACAGTGATACAAAGTAACATTGTCTATTATCAAACTTCCCTCTGCAGTTGCCTTGCACATTCACATCAGTAGTTCATAACCGCTTAAAAATAAAACATTATTTTTGTTGTTTTACAAAATACCAAAATATTGTGCGAAGTATCCCAATGAATACAAACATCCATTTTTTCAATATTTGTTGTCTTACTAGTTGCTTTGGTGAATCTCCTTCAACTCTTCATCAAGTTTATTCAGTTTTGGTACCAAGATTGATCATTTTCAGGCACAGAATGATTTTTTAAAAGCTAAGATTTCATTTGAGTGTGGATGCGGGGTGAGGTAGAACAGTGACTTCTCAAGGGAGCCTGGCAGCAACTTTGAAGGCCAGAGCTGTGGCCATGGCTTCATAATGCCCCACTGGAAAAAAAATCCACGGAAAAGTAAACATTTTGACAAGGATCTAGACATCAATTGGAGCTTATCCAGTATTAAGCAGAAACACATGCTTTGTTCAAGGCATTTGCAGAAACAAAACCATCCTGCCTTCTTTAATTAATTATTTTTTTTTAAAGTTCAGTCTTCTATTTATTCTATGTCATGGCTAAAGGAAACCATGGAACTGGAAACAAAGCAAATTCGTTCAACTAAAAGCTGAAACACTCCCACTCTCCCTTTTCCAGTGCCTTGATCCGTGACCTCAAGACCGATTCTTCCACCCTGCTCTGCTGCGCCCCTCCGAGGATCACTGTGAATGAGCTTTGGTCAAGTATTAATTACAAGTGCCAATAAAAAGGAAGCTGAGAATGGTGGGCGGGGGGAAATGGAGACAACTGCACTTGAACAACGATAAAAAAAGAGAAAAGGAAGCTGAACATACACCCCTTCATCTGATGAAACTGCTGAGAGCCAACCCTCTTTTGGGTTTTATTTTCCACCTTATCTGAGCTGTACCTGCTGGTGTTGGCTGGTGTTTCCTTGTGATGTGCAAGCTTCACATCCTAGAAATAGGGAGTGCACTACTTCCTCTAGACTAACAGTTTGAAAAGTTAGCTCATGCAGCGGTCCCAGGCCAGTGTTTGTGTGATTATTCTGGACCCAAATTTGATGAAGTATGATATATTAAGTAATAGAGACAACAGAGATGCCGAACCAAATCGTCAGGGGATAAACCGACAACAAACCAAACAAATGCCCTCAAAACCCAGACTATTTTTGTTTGTTTTTATACTGATGGTGCAATTGGTTAATTAGCTGGAGTTTTCATTTTTGAACTCATCATACTGATGTGAATTTGATGCCTTTCTGGTTCTATTGAAAATATAAGGTTGTAGAGTGTAGGTACAATGAAGCACTGACAATGTTTTGGCCAAATTTCTTTAAAGGCCATTTATTTTCTAATCAAGGTAAAATAATCCTTTGAGTAAGGAAGTTTTGCATATTAAATTTCC
The DNA here is from genome assembly GCA_004027735.1 of Carollia perspicillata. Taxonomy (NCBI): domain Eukaryota; kingdom Metazoa; phylum Chordata; class Mammalia; order Chiroptera; family Phyllostomidae; genus Carollia; species Carollia perspicillata. The sequence continues at coordinate 11,368 of PVKM010031679.1, read as the reverse complement.
TAATTACCTATTTGTAGAATTTAAAGACACTAAAATGGAAGACCATATGTATTTAATTCTTTAACATTATAATGTAACTAATGTTTCCAAGGCCACCAAACTGAGAGGTACAAAGGCGTAAAAACGACTCTAGGCCCAAACAGTAATTCCATGGCCGTGCTTACCAACTGGTCCCCTGGAAGGAGCCTGAGCTCCTTTCTTCCTTCTCTCAGGAATTTCTCTCTCAGACAAAGGCAGAACTAGGGGGAGACTCACATTTTCCCATTAAGACCACCTTTGTTGCTTAGAACTGGCCCATGTGGCTCCTCCATAGCTGTGCTGTGTGTTACTGTTGCTGGCATCATCTTTTGAAGGCAACTGGCTAAAGTAGCTGTCTCACCCTGTCATCCACCTAAGGGTGGTCTGGGGCTAAAGTGCACCTCCGTCATGTGCCTGAGGTTAGACTACAGCATTTCCCCTTTCCTGGGTTGGCACCATTAGGGCCACATCTCAGCAATCACCATTCTTCAGGCAAATTAAAACTTTGCTCTCCCTCTGTATGTCAAACTCCCTTCAGTTGGACTTTAGATTAAATTCCTGTAGGGGTAAAACTACAAGATTTTATAAAAAGTAACCTCACAGGGCAATCTGATCACAAATTTCTAACTGGGCAGGTCATGGTGTGTAGTCATACCCTAGACATACATGTTTTTAGTAAAAGGTTTATCTTTGCCTTGAGCAAGTGTTGTCTGTTGTTTCAGTGCATCCCGGTTAACACAACTTTGAAGTCAACTGGCAACACCCTGAACAGAGCACATAATCTTAACGACCCTCTAATCTGCTCTCCACATTAGCACCCCCAAGGGAGCACATAATCTTACCTATCCTGGACTGCAACCCCCTAGTGGCTTCCGCCCACCTTCCTGTAATCTTTCTTACCTTCTTCTCTCCTTAGTCTCATATGCACAAAATAACTACAAACTGTTGTTCTCTGAAGCATTTATCTCAGTGCGTTGAGATCTTGCTTCCAAATATATCCTTTTTTTGCTCAAATAAGATTTTTTCTTTTAAAAACTTAAAAAATATGTTTATTGACTTTAGCAAGAGAGGAAGGGGAGGAGAGAAAGACACTGATGTAAGAGAGAAACATTGATTGGTTGCCTCACATCGATTGCCACCCGACTGGGGATCAAACTTCCCACCCAGGTCCGTGCCATGACCGTGAATCGAACCCTGGGATTCTGGTGTAGGGGACAATGCTCCCACCAATGGAGCCACACCAGCAAGGGTGGCTCAGATACATTTTTATAAAAATTCTCTGCAAGTTTGAACATTTCTTATGGCGACATTCTTCATACCTTCCATTCCATTTTGAAGACTGTTCTCCAATTTTATTTATTAATTATTATAACACCATTTGTCACATGGCACACAGATAATAGCTTTACCCAACATCTAAAAATTAATGAAAGAAACTGAGCTGTTCATACGAGCTGTTACCAAACCAAGGAATCCTGGGCTACTGAAGGGATGTGCTCACATGGAGAGTTTAAGGGACAGGATTTTTAGAGTCTCAACGTCCATATTGCCTTTTCTATATTTTCTTCTCTGAGAAAGCATTTGTATTTGGAGACTCAAGTACAGGTCCCCTTTCTCACTTCCCTTTTAGAATTTCCCTTATCCTGTTTTATAAAGGAAGGCATGCCTTTCAGTCATCTTGAATCTCGTTATTGTGCAGGGCCCCAGGGTGTGCAGACCTCTGGGAGGCCAGACAAAAGAGCCATTTGAACTACTGTTGTTGACTAAGCCTTCTTTGATCAAGGCACCATGAGCTCATGGTAAGTCTTTACGTGTTCCTGCCTTATATTTATTTCTGCTAAATGTATAGTGAGAAGGGCTGCCTGTCGGGGCATTCTGAATTCATACATACTGTGGAATAGAAGGCAGAACTGGACAATTTTTATTCAAAAACCCTGGCTCCTTTGCTTATGCACTTGCCTGTGAAGATCTATTTCAAATGGAAGAGGCAGGATGTTTGCAACACAGTGAGAATGAACATAAACTCTGGCCCCGAGTAGCCCTTGTCCATATTCCACCTCCACCTTTCGCTTGCTTTGTCATTTTAGGCCAGTCTCCGTTTCCTTACCTCTAGAATGCCATTAGAAACAGAGCCCACCTCGCAGGACTGCATGAGGAGCAATGGAGGTAATGCTGAAAAATCTTTTCAGAAAAGAGCCAGATTAAGATAAGTCTGTAGCCTAAACAACTGTAAAGGCATTGAAAGATACTAAATAAACAAATGCCTAACAAGTGTTTGTTTTATATACAATACACTTACAAATTTCCTAATTGTGAAGTTACCGTGGGAAAGCACCCACAGTCAGAACTTCATATTTGTGTAGTAAACAACTGAACCTGATCCAAAGGCAAAAGAAAAATCTTGCCTTTGCTCTTGTCTCCTGGGAAGGAATCTGTAAACCCATAGGATGTTTTTTTCTGAGGAGAGTTGACATTGAGAAAAGTGCTTTTGTTTCAGTGGAGGCCTTGGCCCATCCAGATACTAACGATGTGATTTAGAGCAGGAGACTTGGGCCGTACCAACAATGGGATTTAGGGTGAGGGATCGTACAGTATCAGCTGGACCTCTGGAGGGGCTGATGTCTGCATGGGCAGTCAGTCATGCTTAGGGGATGCAGCCCCAGGGAATCCTCTGGACATTGAGGTTTTGGCAGGTTCTCCTGCCTGGGCATATTCTGTGCACATTATCACATGTCAGTGCTGGAGAGGTAAAGATGCCCATGACTGTACGGGGAGAGAACAGCTGGAAGCTCCAGGTTTCATTCTTTCCACGAATCTGCCCTGTGTGCGCTCATCTTTGGTCGGCTTAATCTGCACCTTTTAGATGTCATAAGTGTGAGCGTAACAGCTTTCGATGAGTTCTGTGTGTCCCTCTAGCTAATTATTAGACCCGAGAGCGGTCGTGGAGACCCTGGAACTTGCAGTTGCCGTCAGAAGTGGATGTGGTCTTGTGGACTCTTTTCTCTAAACGTTGCATCTGCTAAAAAGACTGTGTCTTTGTATCCATAAGGCTTTAAATTTTCATGTTGGTCAACTTGGATTTTGTAATAATTTTTCTAGGAACGAAGCGATTAACTCCTATTTTCCAAATAGGGACACATGTGGATGAGAATTTCTTAAAGGGACTGATCACTGAGAAAAAACCTGGAAATGCTCGTACCTTGTTGTGGAGTGTATCTGGGAGTTTGCCCACGGCTGTTGGTCCTCATGTAGATGTTTTCGAGTACCTTCCAGTACTGGCTTCCAGTCAGCACCACAGGGAACTCAGTATGGATGAGGAGTTGGGTTACCTCAGATAATTCAGTCCCCTCACTGGGTGCTACGGTGTCAATGTGTCCCCCATACCCAATATACATGCTGGAAACCTAATGCCCACAGTGATGGGATTAGGAGATGGAAAATTGGAAAGTGAATAGATCATGAGATCAGAGTGTCCATGAATGGAATGAGTGGCCTTGTAAAAGAGGGCCCAGAGAACTAACTTGTCCCTGCCACCAACGTGAGGACACAACTGAAGTCTCTGACCCAGAAGAAGACCCTACCCAGGCATTCTGGCACCCTGATCCTGGACTTCCAGCCTCCAGACCACGAGAAATAAGTTTTTGTTGTTTACGAGTCACCCAGGCCTGTGGTATTTCGTTATTGCAGTCTGAATGACAGTCATGTGTTTCAAATAGCCATGAAGTCCCTTTCCCAACTCTCTGGCGCGCTCTAACATGCATCTACCCCCACCGCACTTCCCCTGCTTGCACTTTCTAGACAGGAAGTGAGAGGTTGTGAGGGGTAACTCATGTGTCAGCTGGCTTGGATAAGGTCTCGGTTGCTTGGTCAAACACCAGGCTAAATGTAGGCATTCTTTAGAGATATAATTAACATTGAAGTTAGTAGCTTTTGGCTAGCTTGCTCTCAATATTGTGAGGAGGCTTTATTCAATCAGCTGATGGCCTTAAGAACAAACCCTGAGGTTTCCTGGAGTGAAAGCAATTTAGCCTCCAGACTGCAGCGTTGGCTGTCACCAGAACGGCTAGGCAGCCGGCCTAGTCTGCAGACGTTGGACTTGCCCGTCTCCACAACCATGTGAGCCAATGACTTAAAATCAATCCCTCCCCCTCGCTCTCTCAATAGAAAGACAGATATAGATGTATAGATAGATATAGGTTCAGACATAGGCATTTCCTATTGCTTCCATTTCTCTGGAAAACGCTGACACATGAAATACATGAGTGGAGGTCTGCAAACATCACCTCAAGGTTATTGTTAAAGGCAAGCTGGGTGGAGCCTACTGCATTATTTGAATAAAGTAACAATAGAAACAGAATGTCTTGGGTGGAGATAATGTAGAGAATGATTTTCCATTTCTTTCAATATTCCTTCTCTTTCCTTTCATTCTGCTTGTGTGAAGTTAATTTCCAAAGAATAAATTGTTCTCAATATATTCGCAACTGGTTGTTTCCCAATGTTCCAGAAAGGATGTAGTCTAATAGCAGTATCCATTGAAGATGACGGCTCAGAAAACCTGCTAGGAACTTCCAGCCAAAACCTAAGAACAGCAATAGCAGACTGCAAGGAATTATTCATCATCTTCTACGTGTTAAACACAATTCATGCACTATCCCATTTGGTCCCCAGGTAGCATGAATAGAAGCTGGACTGACAGTCATGATGTCAGATTCCAAAGCATATGCTGTATCCTGCCTACTATGTCATGCTGCATCTCCTGCTAAAGGCCCTGGCTGGTGTGGCTCAGTTGTTTGGGGCGTCATTGCGTAACTGAAGGGTTACGGGTTTGATTCCTGTCCAGGGACCTACTGTCCCCAGTCTGGGTGCATGCGGGAGGCAGCCAATCAGTGCTTCTCTCTCCGTCCCTCTCTGAAAAAGGAGGAAAAAAAAAAAAAACCAACGAAAAGAAAATGTCCTTGGATGAGGATAAAAATATATTCTTTTTAGTCAAGGCTTACTGGGAGGAAGAGTTATTGGCCCAGTCTTATGTGGGACACACGGATGGTAAAACACGGCAATGTTTTAGCATTGGCCTGAAGAAACTTTGCCTTGACAAGGAAAACAAGATTGACATACAAGAGACCAACATTGTATAGGGCAGTGAGGAGATGAGCTGCCTCTAGTAAGTCTGGCTGGTCATGCCTAGGAAGTCATACATGTAAATCATGAATCATGGGCAGCAGGAGCACGATTGGGCAGTAGAAATGGAAGAAGTTGACCCTGAGGCCAGACACTGGCATCTAGTCTGAATTCCAACATAAATGCTCTTTGATTTGGGAAACTTATTTTCACTTCTCTAGGTCTAAGTCTTCTCATCTATGAATGGTAATTAGATTACAAAATCCTTTACTTTTTTAAAGATTGTATAAATCCTTACATAAAACATGACCTGTAGCTGAGATTTTGTTTGTGGCTTCCTCAAAAAGAAAAATATCGATTTACTGTGAAGGTTCTCTGTTTGAATCATTTAAACTCCTCATTATCTGATCTGTCTCACAGAGTCTTTGTCTACATTAGTTTCAGAAAACAAATCTTGGTAGGAATAATAACACTGCTGTTACGGAGTACTATTTTTCCCTCTGTGGTCTACCATTGAAAAAAAAGCCCGATTTGTGGTCAATGTATGCTAGTGACAGAAATTATTTCAAAATGTCAGCATGTCACCTTGAAGAAGTTTATTAGTTTAAAAATGGTCTTGCAATGTACAGAAGAGGCATAATTTGTATACATTTTTTCCCTACAACATTGTTTTTCCAAATAATGCATCTGTCCTGTCTCTATTTGCCTGAAGCAATATTAAATGCATACCATCTTTGAAAGAGAAAATAATAATGCATTAGGGAACTTTAATCTTAAATAGCAGTTCAGATTTAGTCCAGTCATCTGATCCAAGATATTAATATTGTTTTGGGACCACAGTCCCTGGGAGGGCAGAATTCCCATAGAAATTGCCATCACCATCAATTCTCTACTTCAATGTGGCAATTAATTATATATGCTCATTTAGCACGTGCTATGAACAAGGACAAGTGCTAGATGAGGAGTATAAAGAAAATCTTCTTTGAGAATTAGTTTCCTCATCTCTGAAATGCTTATAGGTATAATATTTCCCTCAATAAGAAATAAAATGGTATATGTAAAATCCTAATTTCTGGCATGTTGGAGAAAATAAACAGTAATCTCCAATCAGGAAGTGTAGCCCTTGTTGCCCTGAAGGAATTGAATTTAAACTGTGATATTTGGTACTGCCCAAAGAGTTAACTATAATGTAAAGCCAGAATATGGTCAGTGATATAAAAATGGTAAGAACAAAATTAGAAAACAATGAGGAGGAAGATAGTATTTTTGTGAAGAAAAATTAGGTAGAAATTCATTCAGGATGTGACTTTCTTTTGCAACTTAGAAGAGGGACTAGGTTTTCATAGATAGCATAAGGCTTTGTGATTTGTAGACTCCTTTGAATATCAGCTCTGACCAGGGTAACATAGCTAAGAAGTTGAACTTTGGCGGTAAAGGTAAACTATCATAACCCTATAGTATGGTAGCTCCAAAGGGCGAGTTTCCGAGCCCTGTCTCGAAGTTTGTCTTGCTTAGCACTTTTGTCAATGATTTGACTATCAAGTTATCAGATGGCATGAAAGTGGGAGGGGTAGTGTATGTTGAATAAGAGAATGCAAATCCAATGGGTTCAACCTAGTAGGATGATGTTTAAAAGCCAGTGCATTTAGAGTTTGGTAACAAGGTCCAAATTATCAAGCACAAAAGTCTGGGTGGGAAAAAAACCCCTCAATGATTTTAGTCAGCTCTAAGTTGTATATGAGGTAGCATCTAAACATTCATTGAGATTTTACTCTACAGAAATAAAATTAGTTTACTCAGCAAATATTAAGGAAGGCCTGATGTATGCAAAGACCATATAACACACGTGGACCCTGTAACCTCAGGATTTATGTTTTAATAGAATAAATTTCACAGTTAGGTGTTGCACTATGGTTGTGACAAATACCAAGAGGGAAGAGTACATGGTGCCAAGTGTGCTCTTAACCGGGTGACCTGAGCTTGTGGCAGTGTCAGGAAGGTGCTTCTTTGAAGAAGTAATTTTGCTGAATTCTAAAAGATGACTAGGAATTAATCAGAAGAGAGAGAGAGGAGACAAGAGGGAAGAGAGAAAGAGAGGGGGAGAGAGAAGGGAGAGAGAGAGAGAGAGAGAGAGAGAGAGAGAGAACTACTTCCAGGTAGAGGAAACAGCATTTATAAAGGGCTTTAGCCAAAAATGAGAAGATAAAGTGAGACAAGAAGACATACGAGAATAAAGCCTTAAGGGAAGTTAGTTGAATTGTTTTTTCTTGTGATAGCAAGACAACAATTATAAGATAGAATGTGGTCAGTCCTGTGAAAGAGATAAGAATAAAGTTTATAGATCACAGGAGCTATTTTCATTTGCCTGGAAAATTAGGTGAAGATTCATCACAAACATGACATTGCAGTTGGGACTTGAAGAAAGATCTGATTTTGGCAGGCAGGGTTACAGTGTTCTCAGTATACAAAGAGGAGAATAAGACAACAATAATATAAATTATTAAATAAAATTAATCAGAGTTACGAGGAAAATCAGTAGAGTATTGGATCATGGGAATCAAAGGAAGTCAGCATTACAAAGAGAAAAGGGTCACCATCTGGAATGATTTTACAGTATTCAAATGAGATGAAGAATGAACTGTACCCACTGTATTCATTGAATTGGAAATTCCTGGTGAACCCAGTGTGAGTGTATTTAGCTGTGAGTATATTGTGAGGACATGAAGATAGGGAGATAGCAGAACATAGCAGATAAAAACCTCAAAATTGTGAAATTCTAATGGCAGGACCTTTGTGATGTTCATTTTTGTATTTTTAGAAGGAAGCATACTGCAATAGTCACATAGTAGTTATACAAACATCAATTTCAGTTGTTGAGTGAATTAATATTGGGGAAAAGAAAGGTTAATTATACTAGAAATAGGACAAGACTTTGGGGAAAAAGAGTTGAGATTATTCTCTGGCTCTAGCAAATTACTAACTTTGTGACCTTGGGCAAGTCACTTAACCATTTGGAGCCCTAGTTTCTTCACTTATGAAATGAGGATAATGATAATTGACCTAATTACCCCAGAGCATGAAAGTAAAAAAAAAAACTTTACACGAATGTATTTTCTAGACAGACTGTAGAGGGCTTATCTGTTAGAAAGCAATATTTGGTATTCAAAGCATTAGAAGCTATGTCAGAGATTGGCTAGGTAGTCTGCTAGTTTCTTCTTCTTGGACCATGTTTTCCAGTGACCCTTGCAGTGATGAGGCCATGTGATTGAGTTTGAGCCAATGACATGTCACCAGCCATGATGTGTGCCACTTCCAGGCCTCAAGCATGAAAACCTCACACAAGGGTTCCTACATGCTCCTTCAGCTTCTGCTGGCTTAATGCAGACAGGCGTGGGGGCCTCGCAGTATATATATTGATGGATGTACCAATTGTTACTGACAGTTTGGAAAATAATTTGGCATGAATTAGCCTCAAAATTTGGACGTTCTCACTTATAGTCTTACTATTGTACTCCTAGGGATATTTACTATAGGAAAGTTGCAAATGTGCATCAGGAGATGTATAGGGTGAGTTTATTGTTTAAAATAATCCCAAAATGCAAAGAATATCAATGTCCATGTAAAAGCCAAATGCCCATTAACAAAAGAAAATAATTTATATTCACAAAACATTAAATAACAGCAAAAATTAATCACTATAACTGCATGGAATTACATAAATTCAAATAAAAAGTATGATAGGTGAAAAAAGTCACAAAGGAAAATATATGTTCTAATCAAATTATAAAGAATTTAAAAAAGGGAGAGAAAGGGGAAGAGACAGAACCAAGCAATATATTTGTTGTTGTTGTATGCGTTGTTATTTTGTTTGAAAAAAGAAAAGGAATTGTAAGTTGATTGCCAAAAACAATACTGAAAACAACCACCCTGAAGTTTAATGGCTTAAAGAAAGAAACACATTACTTATCTCGCCCATAAATCTGTTGTGTTCATCTGACATCGCCAGCGCTTGGCTAATCTTGGCTGGGCTTGCTCATGCTTCCTTGGGAGCTACAGGTTGCTCAAGTGGGTCTGGTAATCTTGGCTGAGTGTTCTCAGCTTAGCTAATGACAGATCCAGGGTGACCATGATCTAATGTGAACAGCTCTGGTTCACATTTCTGTCATCATTCAGTGAGCCTCCTGGCCATGGTATGGGGATACACAATAAGCCAAAATCATCTTGCAAAGGGGCAAGCAGGAGCACCCATGCACTCTCCAAATGTTGACTTGTCTCGTTTGCTTACATCCTATTGGCAAAAGCAGTCACATGACCAAGACTGAGATCAGAATGGGAAGAGATGATCATTTTATAGGGCAAAGGTCACGAGAGGACATTAATCTGACTATTAATGTAATCAATCGGTCATAGGAACACTCATCACAGAATTCAGGAATATGATGATCCCTGTTAGGAAGGCAGGGGATGGAAAAGATTTGCCAGGTTATTTATTGGTCATGTTTTAGTTTTTAAGTAAGTGGAAATTTTATTATTTTTCACTTTATAGTTGTGTTTTATAACCTGCATCTAGATTATATAGTGTTTTGTGAGCCTCAAATGCTATCTATCTATCTATCTATCTATCTATCTATCTATCTATCTATCTATCTATCTATCTAATTTAAGTATTGGGAAAAACACCTTCAAATACAAGAAAAACTGAGAAACCCATTTGGGAAGTTCAATGAAAATGGGGCATCTGGATACTCCTTTTGAGCTTCCCCAAAGTGGAATATTAATTGTCACTTTTTAATAGAGGACCGTGACTTTGACAAAGAAATCACTTACTAAAAGAAGTTGAAGGGCAGGTCTGGACACACTGGTGAGTATCATTCTTCTGGAGACTGCAGATCAAATTTCAACAAAGTAGAAAACACACATTAGTTCTGCACTTTTCCCCTCTCTTTTGTTCTGTTTGTTTTATTCCTGGAACAAAGATACCACAGCTTGTCTTCGAAAGACTTCCATGTGAGTTTGAAAGAGTGTCAAATTTGGAACATGCTATAGTTCAGATAAAACTCCTGATTTTTTTTCAAAGTGCTCCTCAATTGGACCCAGATCGCAGACCTCCGGGGTTTGATTCATTCATCTCTAGCTGGAACTACGTTTTTTTCCCCCTCTCTGGAAGACTGGGAGATTCATTTTAGAGAGATGTTGCTGCTGCTTTTTTTTCACATCACAAAAGAATTAATGTTTGCACAGCCCTTTGAAGATGTGGTGTCGCGCATGTGCTATTATTAATAATAAACTACAGATCTGCTTCACACCATCTGAAAAACAGGGCTATGCCACCATAAAAGAACCTTTATTTCAACCAGTTCTCCATTATGCTTAGCCCAGATCCAGCTCAGCTTCTCACTGGGGCTAGTCCCAGAACAAGGGTAAAGAAGGAAGCTGACGAAGAGAAACAAAACAAATGCCACCAAAAATATTTAGAAAAATTAAAAGGAGAATTTCATAACCATTAGAGATCAATGCCACCATTGCAAGCATTTTAGCTAGAACGTGGGTTTGGGGCACAGCGCCCTCTGAAGAAAGGACGGGAAGGGGCCTATCTTACATTCTTTACGCGCGCTGACGGAGGTAAACATTCCCAGGGTGCCTGAGCCTGCACAGACAGGAAAGAAGGCGCTGATCACAATCTGCTGTGGGTCTTGCCTTTTATATTTGCTTAGTGCTTTGAGCTGTTCCTTCTCTTTCTCTTGTCTGAAACCACTCGTATCATTCCTCCAGTAGCTTTTTGCATTTTACAAGCTGCCTTTACATGACTGGATTTTGAGCAGAAGGACATAGAACAAGGCTATTGTAAATAACAGTCCAGTAAAGTTTTCAGGGCAGGTCCCACTTGGAGAGGCAAATGTACGCACATAGGACAGCTTTTGTGGCCTCCGCTGACAATAGGCACACCCGCTGACAACAGCAGCATGAGAAAGAGCAAATCTGAGAGCTGGGTGTACTATTATTATTATCTTTGCACCTGTCTTTGGTGGCAGGATTCTCAACTCATTGCCTGTGTTTCAGTCTCCCCTGGGCTCTGCTTATTTTGGAGGAGATTCTGTAAAATGGACTCCAACCTTATTTCTCAATTACGCAAGGGTTTCAAGAAGGGAAAAGTATTTCTTGCTCTGGTCCAGGCCCTAACACTGAGGGTGTTGCATATGGAAAAGGGAGCTGGAGAGAGAGAGAGAGAGAG
>PVKM010031678.1:0-16728 GCA_004027735.1 Carollia perspicillata | reverse complement strand
AGTTTGCGGGAGACCTCGAAGAACAGCCCGAGTCGGAGGCGCTGCAGGGCGACGGGAACCGGGCGTTTTTCCTAAGTGCCCCCCCCCCTCCGCTGGGCCAGGGGGTCCCCACCGCAGCGGCCCGCCCTCCCGCCGCGCCGCTCACCGCCCGCGGCTCTGCCCAGAGGCTCCCCAAACCCGGCGCCGCCCCACGAAGCCCGGCAAGGGAGCCAAGGAACTGGGCTTGGAGGATATCAAACCGAGCTGGGCCTTTGGACAGTGTGAGCAGCCTGTTGCTTGTAAGTGATTTCCCCTCTGAGTCGGAGCTATTTCCTGGGGACCTGGAGACTAGCCTCCACGTTATCAGTTTCCCGACCCAGAGTGGAGAACGCCTTCCAAGGACAGGTCTGTGAGAATGGACTCTCCCCCAGCGGTTTTTGCTAGGAAAGCCGCCTGTGAGAGGTGGGTGTGTAGTCCACATACGGAGCGGAGAAAAGATGTTCCATAAAATGCACACTTGGCCATGCTGCCGATGTGACCGATATATTGAAACCGTCTAAACTGCACAGATGTCTGTCATACAAACACATTCTGGGCACGGAAAATGTATTTCTCTGAAAAATATATGTACAGAGACACTTCTGTCTATTGTACAAAAAAGCAACCTTCTGAGATAAGATTACATGAAGCATGTATAGCCACCACTTGTGAAATTCATTTACAGATACAAACAGTACACTTCCATATAGCCTACACAGGGAATGCACGGTCCTGCGTCTATTTAGCTGCATGGGTGTGTACACGCCGTAGGGCATATAAAACCAGTGCATGGAAAACACATCCAGATATTACTATACCCACATAAAGCTGCATTTAAAATACATATTATTATATATACACAAAGTGCATATCTACCCAGTGTATGAAAAAATATGTTCTGCATATTATGTTTGCATACATGATATGTACCAGATACAATTGAAGAACATTCTTTGGATTCACATATTATTGTCTTTATAATACACACATTTCTCGGGCAATCTTTAAAATCAGTAGCAGGAGGAAGCTCAGGCATTGGCAATGACAATCTCCATTGTTTAGCCTCTTGTCTGTCCTGTATTTCTATTATTTCTGTCTTTTTAACCCCTTTCTATATCCGCATGGATTATTATATAAGCGGTCTGCCATCTCTCTTTCCCTGTTGCATCTCTTGCCTGAAGTCAGGGTCTATATTTAGAGTGCTAAGTCCTGTTTGCAGCAGGATCTGACTGCATAATTACTCGTGTATGGAGCATTATAAAATTAGGTTATCCCCCTGTGTCTCGGGATGTGTTCTTCTAGACCTAATATAAATATATTATAAAGTTACTCTGGGCTGCCGGTTAGGAATCAGGAGAAGGGGGAAATGCAGCGACCAGGCAAGCACGTAACAGGCAGGTTGAGCTAAAAGGCAGGTTCAAGGTGTGGACACACCAGCACTCCAGAAAGCAAAGACTTATTTAAATTTTAAATTTTTTTTATCTTTAAATCTCGAGTCTAGGAAGCAACGTGAAGCAAATGTTGGACCTCATATTCTATGCCTCTCTCAAGTCCCCGGAGCAGCCCCACTCCCTCTCAGCCAACCTGGGAGAACATTCTGGCCTATCTAGCTCCTCAGCTCCGGTTCCCATCCTTAACCTTGGTTGAGTCTACACGAACAGCAGGGAAATTATATCCCATAATCCCAGCTTTTTTTTCCCCCAACAAAATCCATTCCCAATGCTTTTTGAGAGGCAGTAGTGACTTAAAGCATTTTCTGGTCCTGAGCTCACTCTGTTTGGGCCTCCTAAAAATTAGTCCCGCTTGGGTCTTTCTTTAGCAGCTAAAAATGCAGGACCATATAACACATGCCTATGGAAAAATTCTTTGAGAGACAATGCACTCACACCCAGCAGAGATATTGTTTATGAGTCTACAGGTTCTGTGTAGACGCGGCCATATATTACTGTCCAAAGGAATCAATTAATTAGTACCTCACCAGTCCCCCCCTCCCCCGCCACCGGATGCTGCTTGGCTGAGCATGAGCAGCTGAGATAGATGTGCATGGCCAGCTCGTGGGTCTTGTTAACAAGCAACGTCATAAAGATGAAGATGATAAGGAGAGCACGGAAGCCCTGGTGGCCACAAGCAGGGCGTTCTGTAGGGCAGCAGTTGACTGGTGCTTCTTGGAGCCCGAGTGGGTTTATTCAGCGTTCTGCCCTTCTGGGGTATTCATGTTGTGGCTCAGATAATTCCCTCTCTCCTCCCCTTCCTTGAATTTTCCTTTTTCTTCATCAAGCCTCAAGTTTTTTTTAAAAATAGTGTATTCTATGTATTTAAATAAAAATACATAAACCTCTGTCTATGAGTGTCTGTCTTGTCCTTTGCCACATTCATTCAGGGACCTGCCGCCGCCTCCTTTATCTGTGTTTCTCCACGTGGTTCCCTTTCGTCTCCAGCTGGTTTGGTGCTCTCTTCCCTCCTGTGGCTCTCTCTCTCTGGCTTCGTGGTTGCTTTTTCTACCAAGTTGGTGCTGACTCAGGACCCAGTGAGCTTGTAAAAAAAAAAAATACAAATACCCCCTGGTTATCTCACAGCAGAGCGAAAACCCCAGATAAGCCAGACCCACTGTGCTGGGGGGAAATCTTGGAGGTAATTGCTGATTTGGGTTGCAGCACTTAATTATGTTTATTTTCACCCATGCACATACTTAACAGAGAGATATTGATATTAAAGGGCAGGGGGGAATTAATTTTACTTTTATAGTCATCTATTAAAAGCAGAAGATGATCCGGGTCTCCTTTTAAAGGGACCAAAATAAAGGGAAGGGGGAGTGAAAGAAAAAGAAGGGGGAGGGAGAAATATGACTGAAGGCGAACAAAGATCTTCGCCTGAAGAAACAGTGTAACACTAGACAGAACTCTAAAGTCTGGGAATGTAAGAACTCAGGACTCTCCCAGCTTCCCCCTTTTGGGATCCTGTCCCCTGCACTTCCTGCTAAAATCCGAACCCTGACTACACAGCAGCTTTCAAGGAAGAATTCATGCCATTATCTGGATAATTATAGGGAGGCTGAGAGAAAGCCTTTCTCTTTTATTGTGTGATCCTATGTGGTGCCTCTGCAGCAAAGGAGGGGGGTGCACGCGATACAGAGGGAAAGGAGGTGGCAGGATGTTCTAACATCACCCTATCCCCTCCAAGATGGCTACTCTTCAACCAAGAAGGTCTTAAGCCAGAGTTCACAAATTCTGGAACATACTGAAAAAAGGGTTAAGAAATTGTCGAGGCCTCAGTGATCCAGGTTCCTTTTCCAGGATATTTGCTTGGCTTTACTTTATCTACATGGAACTGTCTCATCGAGTGTTGTAATTATTACAAGTAAGTGAATGAATAACAGACAATTATAAGGTGTCAATAATATAATTTATTTGATAGCCTCACGTGATATGATTAAAATTAATGTCAGAGGCTCTGTTGTCACCTAAAAGGCAGCAAGAGATGAGGTAGAGAAGCCCCCATTGTCTTTCTCTTTCCTATTTTTATTTGTGTGTGTGAATCTCTGGAAATCTCTAATTCTCTAAATTCCCTCTCCAAGATGTCTTAAAAGAAATTTCAAGGACTTTAGGGGCTGAGAGCTCAGAGAGGGAAAAACAACAATTTAGTATTTCAATCTCCCCTTTAGTATCAGGAACAGTGGTCTCTGCTTTCCCCATGCCTCCCCACAATCAATGCCTTTGCCCTCAGTTTAAGACCATTAGGGTCACAGAGACTTTGCTGGTGACACCTGTGACAGGGAAAATAGGGTCTTATCAAAAACAAGTTCATTATCACTCCCTACTGGTCACTGGGCCCAGAGCGAAGCCCCCTTTGACCCCAAATTGGCCTTCTTTCCTGTACCCTCTTCCCCAGGGACATATGGATGGGGGGCAGAATCCAGGCTATAGCTGTGGAGACCAGTTGGGGTGGAGATGGGAAAAGAATTAAAAATATTTTTCTTGTTTCTGGGATTCGAAAGACTAAAAGGCTGTGAGAGAGAGGGAGGCAGGGCGGGAGAGAGAGGAGGGGAGAGGAGAAGAGAGGAGAGATTGCAGTAGAGAGCTAGGCAAGAGAGAATCAAGAGAAAATCATGAAACCAGCAGGCAAGAGCAAAAGGGATAACTGGAAGAAAGAGGGTAGGAAGGCATACAATAGGAGGTGGGGGAAAGAAGAAAGGAAATAAAAAGGAAGAGGTAGGGGAAAAAAGGAATACAGAAGGAAAACGGAGAGAAAATTTTTTAAAAGGAGGGAAGAGAGAGAGAGGAAAGAGAAAAAAAGAGGAAGGAGAGAGGCAGAAGCCAGGGTCTGCCGCGGCTCCAGAGCTGCCTGGCTGCCTGCAGCCGTCTGGGTGGGCGGGGGGCGCCAAGACAAAGTGAAGGTCAAGTTAGCATCGTACCTTATAAGGAAGGCGACGGTCCTTCATTTCATCCTTTCTTTCTGCCAGGACGTGGCCAAGGCATTTCTGATCTTGTAAACGCTGGACACTTTGGGACGTTGGGGCGGAAAAAAGGGCAGGCACCCCCCCTCCTTCCTTTATTGGGGGTGAACTCGGCGGACTGGGGAAGCAGCCCACAAAGAAGTCAACTAATGAAGACTACGGGGAAACTTTTCTCTCTTTTTCTCTGTCTGGATCCAGTCCTGCCAGCTGGGGCCCCCTCCCTCCCTCTCTCCCTCCCGCTCTCCCTTCCTCCCACCCTCCCACCCCGACGCCTTTTTCTCTCTGCATCTCTCGGTCCCCGGTATCTCTCGCCTCTGTCTGAGACCCCGGGCTGCATCTCCCTCCACTCCCCCTTCTCCCCCTGCTGCAGACTTCCAGCTCCGTTCCATCCCACCACGAAGCAGAGCAGTACGTAAGAACTGGAGAGAAAATTAGCCATCACAGGAAAAGTTCACTTACAACCTAAATGTCTGACTGTTAAGATTTCCTTCTGAAAACCAGGCGGTACACTCGGTAAGGCGGAGAAGTGAGGCAGCACGGGGGCGGGGGCTGGGGGGAATGAATGATGAGGTAGGAGACTTGGATTTATTTATTTCTCAGCTCCAGAGGCGGAAAGAAAGAGAGAGAAGCAGGAAAGCGAGAGAAAAGCGTTTTAACCCGGCAACTAGCGGAGAAGGAGGCTGCCGCCAGTGGGGTTGGGAGCGAACCGCGCCCGCGCGAAGACCCAGCACCGCGCTGACCACGGCGGTCCCGAGCACCAGCCCACTCAGCCTAGGCCTTGGGTGCGGAGAAAGGAAATGTTGATATTTGCTGGTTTGGGAGACAGGGAGCAACAGAGTAAGGAGACGCTACAACCCGCCCGCCAGAGAGAAAGTGAGTCCCGGAGCGTCGGGGCCCCGGGGCTGCCGGCAGCGGGAAGGCTCCACCGGGGAAAGGAACCTGAAGGGGAATCCTTGACCCTTTCCTTCCAGAGCAGTACTAGGGTTGAGACAGAGAGAGGTAGAAGGATGGAGAATATGAACATGGCGTGGGGTGTCTGCGAAGGGTTCACTTCTTTTTTCCAAGACCTCACAGCGCGTTTTCGCCTGCTCGGCGTCCACAGAGCCCCCTTTAGGCCTAACCATTGACTTTTTAAAAGGGAATTTTAACGGCCCGGGAAGGGAGGGATACTCAGAAAGCAAGGGTGGGGGCTTCTGGTTATATCTGACGCTCCACCAACCCCTAACTGTTGTCGCTTCCACCCTTCTCAGCTGGGAAGTGAGCTTCTGCGGTCTGTCCCCTCCCACTTTACCTGTCCAGTTGAGGGTGCAGTAAGGGACCTCATGCGGCCCGGGGCCCAGTCTGGGAACAGCCGGGAGCAGCCCGGGTGGTGAGTGGAGCTCCCTGGCCCCAGTGCCCGGAGCCCTCCCACCGCTCCCCCCACCCACCCCGTTCTGATAAGAAAAACAAAGGGGGAGGATTTGATGATTTCTGCTGGTGTTAAAGGATCCTAACTTTCAAAAACAGCAGCTGGCCCTGAGATCTAAGGTGGTAATTGTCACTCTAGAAAACATTTAATCTGGACCAACATCCTGCTGCCTGGGCTCAAGGGACTGAGCGGGTGGCCGGGGTGAGGAATCTTGCTGCCCCGAAGCCCCTGGAAGAAAGCAGCAGGCCCTCTTTGGCTTTATCTAGAGTTCTATGGAAATTATTTTAAAAGGTCAAAATGGACTGGGTAAGGCCCTTTCTGAGATCCCCTCCACTCAGGGAACGGAAGCTCCAGGAAATAAGGGCATTTTGCGAACTGGGGCATTTCCCCATAGTATGGGAAAGACAGAGATAGCCGGAGCTCCAGCTGCAAAATGCGCTTTGTCTGTGACAGAAAATTAGAAGCCACTTGGAAGATTTAGGGATCTGAAGGGAGCAAGACAGGGTCAGACCCCTGGTAGAGGCAGAGGCTGAGGTGTGACGGAGGGTGGGTGCAGGAATCTGAGGGAGCAGGACTGGAAAGGTATGGGCTCACCCCAGCCCACTTCCTCAGAGAGCCAAACACACACAATGGGCCCCCATATTGAAAAACACCAGATGATCTGCTTCTAAGGGACATAAACAGGCCAAGCGGATGCAGGTTAATAAAACCCGCAAAAGCCCAGACAGGAACACTTTAAATGCCCCAGAAACAAAACACACCGTGACAAATTCTCACCCAACACACACGCACATGTACCGGAATGTTCCCAGGCACAAAGAGACCTTCCCCGTCTCAGTGGACACTCAAGGGTACCTGGCTCACACAAATTTGTACGCTCTCCTAAGCCAACCCTCAGAAACCCTTGGTGGGGGGAGCAAGCACTCAGCTGCATAAACACCCCACGGAGCCAGGCCTATGTCTCTTGAGTCTCAATAATGCACAATCCATACCCAGAGATAAAAGTCCAGACAATAGATGGCTGTTTATGACAAGGAGGCTCTCCAAGTTTGGGGCCAGCGATAAATCTCTGGTGAATCTTCCTGTAACTCAACTTCTGGCTACAGTGACGAGTGAACCACGGAGACAGTAGAGAGGAAAGCAGCAAAATGGGAGAGACTTTTAAATCACGAGCAGAAGGTGACTTCCCCGCTATGGCCAGAAAGCGCAGGCAACCACCCTGGCCCCACATGGCATGCCCGCACTATGGAAGCTTTCAAATCAGGCTTCAGAAAACAGGCAAGTCAGTCTTCCCAGCTCCCAGGAATGGGGTGAAATGTGCAGGCAGATGGGAGGGCCTGGAGGCTGGGACAGACTCACAGACCATTCTTGCTGCAGGCTAATGGTCTTTCTGGCTGGTGACTGGAATCTTCTTGCTATGTGTCACCTGAATTTTTCTCCCCCCTCCCCTTTTCCTTTTTGGATTGATGGGCTGTTCCCTTTTGCATTTTCTACCCAGGCATCTGATTACAAGTAAAGAGCCACTGAAGTTGATCTCATAAAAATGCCTAGAGCTCACTTTGATCTGCAAGGACTGGGTCTGAGCCTAAGTAGGCACTAAAGTCCGGGAATGGTGTCTGGGCTAACCCGGCCTCCGGCCTCCACTCCACTGGGAGCCCAGAGATCCAGGTTGCCCAGCAGGGCAATCCTGCCCAGAAAAACAACATTTTCTGTGCTGCTGCAACTGGGTTTGGAAAACCAGGTTGTGAAGGTAGCGGCTCTATTTCCAGACTGCTTTTAAGACATTTCCTTCATTTTAGAGCATTTGGTGAAGAGGCCAGTGAAACTGACTCGTAAAATGGGACTTTTATGGGGAGAAGTGGGTTCTCATTGCTAGCCTCCTGGGGCAATCCTCTGCTGAGAAAGGTGGATGGAGCTTGGGGTGGCAGGTAGAGGAGCTGCCCTTCTCCCTCCTCCTATTCAGTCCAGGGACCAGAGGAACCTCGGAGCAGCATCCATCTACTTAGATGAGCCTGACTTGGGGCTTTGAGCTTGGGGGTGATGGCCAGGGATGAGGATCGGTGAGGGCTGGGAACGAGCAGTCCCATTCCCTTCTAGTTCCCCAGCTGGGGGTCGAAGGTGTCCCCAGTGCAGAATAAACCTCTGGCCTGAAAATCCCCGAGCACACTAAAGGGGATTATTAAACAGAGCAACGTGTGCAAAAAGATGCAAGCCAACTTCTAATGAGGGTGCATCCTTGCCGGCCCAGCTTCTGAATCATTGAGGGTGTCCATGTGCTTTTTGTTTATCTTTGTATTGATTCCACCCGGGACTGGATTTACTTGTTTAAGCTCACTAGAGCTCTAACAACCTTTTTCGCCTCCCTGGTTTTCCTCCCAGTTCACGGTCCGCGTAGGGTGGGCCCCTTTCCCTTCCACAATCTACTCTAGAGTCCAGAGCAGCAGGAGGAGATAGTCAAGGTGCAAGGCAGCCAAGGCTGTATGGAGGATGCTGCTGCGCTGGGGTCTCCAAGGCTGGAATTTGGGAGATACTGCCCCCTTCTGAAGCTGCTTCTGCATCCACGTGTGGAAGAGAAGCATGCTGGAGTCTGTCCGTAGCCCTGGCCAGAGTACCGCGGCAGCTGCCCAGACAGTCTGCAGCTGCCTGCTAGTGGCCAGGCAGGCAAGCAGTGCTTACTGAGGCCACCAAGAGCCAAGCCGAGCTGTGGGGCAAGCAGAATGACCCTGCGGAAGAGGAGGATTTCATGCCAAAGCTGCAACTCCAGGACGGTGGAGGGGCCACAGGCACGCATGAGATGAAGAGGAAAAAGCCACCTCCACTCCAGGGAGTGGGGCTTGCAGGCTCTTGGGAACAGATTTGGGGCCACGGATAGATCTCATATTGGGGTAGATGCCCTGGGGTACAGCCTGGGGCAACTCAGGCTGAGCTTAGGAGTGGTGTGGACCTAGGGCCAGGCAGGGTGGTCGGTAGCCCACACCATGGACATTTTTTCCAGTCAATGTCTTACTGACCTCAGTGTCCAGGGCCTTCTATCCTTGACCTCAGCAGCAACCTCTAGTTGCTGGGATTTTATTTTAAGTTGTTGAAAAATTAAGTCAGGCCAAAACTAGAAAAAAAGGGGGACTTGGTGCCTCACTCTTAGGAGGAAGAATATTAATTCTCAGACGCTTCTGTTGGGAGACCCTGGAATTTCCTCGGACATCACCTCCTTGGATATTCTTTTTTGTCTTTCTTTTTTGTTTCAAGGAAATAGAGCCGCCAGCAGCAACTTGCAGCTGCCTGGCTCACTTTTATGGTGGTCCTGGAATAAACTTTGGTGGTCAAATTCAAGTGCTCAGGCCCACAGCTGTCTCCTCACAGGAAGCACGCCCCCTTCCCACTGTCGGCCCTGGTGGTGCAGAATTTGCTTTGGGGGCCTGGGCCCCACGTTGCCCTGGAGGCCAGGGCTGGGAAGAAAGCAGGGCCCTGGGGGAAAGTGGGGAAAGCCCAAGCCGAGACTCAGCCCTCATCCCCATTTCTGCAAGGCATAGTGGCACCTCTCACCAACCTCTTGTTGGTTCCTATCACTGTTTGGGGAGCATTTTGCCTCCTATAAACTCAAGTTTAATGATGTCAGTACAAACCCCATAAAAGCCATAGTTCATAGTGCCCCATAATTATAATTAAAAATGCTGGCCCCAGCTCACCCTATAAAAAGAGGTAGAGAAAGGAGGAAAAGCAACAGACTTTTCTTAGCCCCTTACTGATGAAGCGGTCCAGCACTTTAGTAAGGCCCCAGCTGAGTTCCTCTTTGCCCTCAGTAAGATCTGGTCAGGACTAAAAAAGGGCTTCAGAAACAGTGTTTAGCCAGGATGACTGGGTAGAGGGGTACCAGAGGCCTATCCCTGGGTATTCCAAAACAACCCCAAGAATGTGACCCACAGTGGAGGCAGCTTCTCCCTAGGTCCTGCTCTGAAGACTGAGCACACCTGGGGAGGTAGGAGGGTTGAGAAGCCTTCCTATGGATTTTGGGGATTGTATCTGGGGACAAGGCACCATTTTTCTGTCTTCCATATCTGATTTGGGGGCCTCAATACCTCATCAGGTTTAGCAAGGAAAATCTAATCTAAATGATATTTTAAAAGTGGAAACCAATTTTAACCAAAACTTAAAGTGGAAAGAGAATTTGAGCCATTTCTGGTTTTTCCTGAGAGTGCAAGGGGTTGAGTTTTGGGTGGTGGTGGGGGCTTTGGTTCCTCCCCTTCTGCCCAACAGATCATGCTCTGACAGCTCCTTCTTGGATCCAGTGCTGTTCTCTGCTTGTGGCAGTTGCTTCAGCCTCTTGGACCCAGTCCAGAACCTTTCAATAAAGTGATTTTCAGCTGACCAAATGTGTCCTGTGGTGCCCAGAGGGATGGGAGGCAAGGGAGAGCAGAACCACTGAGTCCACCCCTTGGGCCATACCATCCAGAAGGCTGGTAGATGTGGAAGAAGACAGGAAATGTCTGAGAAGCAGGAAGGCAGCACCAAGGTCTGGCTGCAGACCCTGGCACCAGGGCTGGGGGCTTTCACTAGGGAGTGCCCCCCCCCCATCCTCCTGGCCCAGGTTCCTCAGCTCCCTTCCACTGCCCTGCTGGTCTGCCTGGAGACCCACATCTGGCCCTACCACCTACCTCACAGCTCCAGATAATCTAAGGATAGAAACCTCAGACCCAGTCCTGCCACCATATCCTTCTCAAACCCTGACATTGGTTTTCTTTTCAGCCCCCAAGCTGAGGCTGAGTCCCCAACCCAGAGAGAAGATACATGGCACTCTTTCCAACCTTTTACTTTGGGGTTTGAAATTTAAAAATCCACAGTGGATGTAGCTTTCTCTGCATTGATTGGCAATAAAGGCAGGCATGAAATATTCACCCAGGGCCACTCTCTCGTACTAAATATTTAACACAACATTAGAGAAGGTTTTTCCCAGACCTCGCCAGGCACCGGCTGGGCGGCTGGCGCACTGCTTTCCACTAGTTTATGACTAATCTGAGTCCCTTAGCCGCCGGCAGCACAGCGAGCCAGACAAAGTTGGGACATTGGCTGGCTGCTGGGCTGCCTCACCTTTGAGAAACTTCAGATACACCTCTGAGGAATCTTTCCAAAGGGGAAAGTAGTCTTGACACCCAGCCCTGGTGGGGAGGAAAAACCGACTTCTTCAAACTCTTGTAAATAGGCTCTGGTCCCTCTGTGCGTCGGCAGGGTAAGGGTCCCTAAGACTTGGGGCAAAGGATTCGTATCTCTGGCTGAATCAAGCAGTGGGGGAAAAGGTCCTCATCTCCTCCCTCGTCTCTGGCTGATCACCGGGAGGAGTCAAGAACCCCCACGCGTGAGAACCCTCCTCCTCCCCTCAATCCTGGGGAAAAAGAGAGCAGCAGCTAGGAAAAAAAAAAAAATGCGATTACCCCCTCCTAGTCACTGCCGCCGCCCATCCCACCGCCGACCCCACCCCAACCCTCTCTCTCTCCTCCTTTGCTCCCTCTGTGGAATGGAGAGGAGGGAAGTGACGAGAGAAAAACGAATACAAATCTGCAATTGATTTTCATAATGTTTCTGCGGTGTTTGCAAACCAATCGCCTGAACGTCCCCATCTTACCTAAGAGAGAACCCCTCCTACGTCTGCGAAGTGCTCCGAACTGATATATGACAATATCTACTTTGGATCACGTGCTCGGGGAGAGAGACTAAGACGGATAACGCGTCATCTCGCCTTCCCAAATTTTCCCCCCTCGCTAGACCGGGTCCAAAACCTCCATCTGGAGCCGGCAGAAGAAGAGAACGATGTTTAACTCGGTCAACCTGGGCAACTTCTGCTCGCCGTCGCGCAAGGAGAGGGGCGCTGATTTCGGCGACCGAGGGAGCTGCGCCTCCAACCTCTACCTGCCCAGTTGCACTTACTACGTGCCCGAGTTCTCCACGGTCTCCTCCTTCCTGCCTCAGGCCCCTTCTCGCCAGATCTCCTACCCCTACTCCGCCCAAGTGCCCCCGGTCCGGGAGGTCTCCTACGGCCTGGAGCCCTCCGGCAAGTGGCACCACCGGAACAGCTACTCCTCCTGCTATGCGGCCGCCGACGAGCTCATGCACCGGGAGTGCCTGCCTCCCTC
The DNA here is from genome assembly GCA_004027735.1 of Carollia perspicillata. Taxonomy (NCBI): domain Eukaryota; kingdom Metazoa; phylum Chordata; class Mammalia; order Chiroptera; family Phyllostomidae; genus Carollia; species Carollia perspicillata. Next base: position 4,724 of record PVKM010031678.1, on the reverse strand, counting down.
CACCGTCACCGAGATCCTCATGAAGAACGAAGGCTCCTACGGCGGCCACCACCACCCCAGCGCCCCGCACGCGGCCCCCGCCGGCTTCTACTCCTCAGTCAACAAGAACAGCGTCCTGCCTCAAGCCTTCGACCGCTTCTTCGACAACGCCTACTGCGGCGGCGGCGACGCGCCCGCCGAGCCCCCCTGCCCGGGCAAGGGCGAGGCCAAGGGGGAGCCCGAGGCGCCCCCGGCCTCGGGACTGGCGTCCCGGGCCGAGGCGGGGGCCGAGGCCGAGGCCGAGGAGGAAAACACGAATCCCAGCTCGTCCGGTTCAGCCCACTCGGCGGCCAAGGAGCCGGCCAAGGGAGCCGCCCCCAGTAGGTAGCAGCGGCCCGGGGAAACCGGCGGGCGGCGAGGGTGGGAGCGAGAGGAGGGCGAGCGGAGGGGGGAGGCGAGGGGAGCGGGGACGGCCTCGTGTTTTGGGTCAGTCTGATTTTATGTGGAGTTTTATAAGCATTCAAAGGATTTTATTATAACCTACAAAGCCCTCTCTTCCAACTCGACTTTTTACGATGGAGAAGGGGTGGGGAGGGAGGGAAAAGGGCTCTTTGGAAAAGCCGGGTAAACCCCCTCCCCGTTATCTCCCTCTGTCTGTGAAATTTTTAAAAGCGCCACCATCGCAGGCTACACTAACTTTGATCGTGAACTTAGAGGAGCATTTCAGGAAGAAGGATGGGGAGCCGGGCGGCCGGGGGGTGGGAGGGAGGGGAGGGGTGGAGGGGGAGAGAGGGGAGGGCGAGGGAGAGACCGGGAGAAACTCCGCGAGGGGGAGTGGTGGGGGAGAGAGGCGGCGGAGCAGAACTCGGGGCCGGAGGGGCCAGCCCGAGCAGCTCCGCTGCCTTTAGGAACTATTTTCGAAATGTTCAAACTGTGTGTGTGCTCGCGGGTCCCAGAGCAGAACCCGGAGCCACCCAGGGTCAGCGGCGACGCAGGGCTGGGGAGAGGCGACTCCGCGCGCCGCCCGGCTCTAGGCCCGGGTCTCGGCGTTTCTCTGCGCTGCGCGGCCTCCGCGCCGGCCGGGCCCCGCGACGAGGAAGGCGCGGCCCGCCGGGCGTCCCGGGGCGCCAGGGCCCCTGGAAGCGGCTCCAGGGCGTCCTTGGTGCCTGCTCGCTCGCTTCCTCCCCGCTGCTCTCCCCCACTCTCACTTCCGTGCGCGCGGTCTCCGGGGTCCCCCACCCCGCAACCCCGCCAGATTGCTGGAGGACGCGCACGGTGGACTGCCGGAGTCACCAGGAGGGGGCCGCGGGCCAGGGCCGAGGCCCGCAGCTGGGCAGGCCGGTGCGCCGCGCGGGCGGGGCAGGCGCGCACTGGGCCCGGGCTGGCTTCCCGCGGCCCCGGGACTCGGCCGGCCGCGGCTCTCGCCGGGGGGGAGGGGTCCCGCGGTGGCCGGGGGTGGGGGACGAGCCAGACCTGGCGGGAGTTCGAGGCTGGTGCGGCGCTGTGGGCCCGCGCGGAGAAAGCCGGCCGGCCTGGCGGGAGGGCTGCGCAGCGGTGGGGCTGGGAGAAGGGCCCCGAGCGCTCAGCGGGCTGGGGTCGCCCGGGTCTCACGTGTCTCTCTCCCCCCTCCTCTCCTCGAACTTGCCCCCTCCCCTCCAGACGCCCCCCGCACCCGCAAGAAGCGCTGCCCTTATTCGAAATTCCAGATCCGGGAACTGGAGCGAGAGTTTTTCTTCAACGTGTACATCAACAAAGAGAAGCGGCTGCAGCTGTCCCGGATGCTGAACCTGACGGACCGACAAGTGAAAATTTGGTTTCAGAACAGAAGGATGAAAGAAAAAAAACTAAGCAGAGACCGGCTGCAGTATTTCTCGGGAAATCCTCTGCTGTAAACGCGGACCGGGCCCTTTTGGGGGAGGAGGGTAGGGGAAATTATTTTATTTTATTTTTATTTTTCATTTTCTAACTCGCCTTCTTTCCGCGGGTGGAAAACTGGACTGTGGCCAGGGCTGGCCCCCACTGTCATCGCCCGCACTTCCTTCCGGAACTTCCTTCACCTTCAGTTCGACTCCCGCCGCGGGACAGGCACCGGGCCTGGAAGGGTGGTGAAGTGAATTGTCTGACCCATGGCGCGTGGACTCCATTGGCGCCGAGGCCAAGACTTTTAAAAGAAAACACACCTCGCGACAATGTCTTGCTGCTTGGATTGAGTGGGGGAGGGGCGAGAATTGTGGGCGCCTGAGCCGAACAATCCTCGAACTAAAAGCTTTCCCTTGCCCCAGTGAAAAGATCTGCTGAAACACCGCGTCTTCGAGGGGAGGCTTCTCTGGCTTAATGCCCCTACCCCGCCTGTCCCACTGCTCGGGGGCAGCTAAATGTGATCCTGCTTTGCTGTGAAATTTCTGTACCTTCGACCCGGTGTTAGGTGTGCAAAGTCCGTGTCCTACCTCCGTCTGCGCCCAGGCCCCGCCCAAGCCTAGCTGTTCTCCCTGTGAATGTGTAGAGCCCTCCTTCGAAATCTCCTAACTGGTGCATTGAGGTTTCCCAACTGTTTTCCAAATCGTGCCCCACTCCATGGATTTATAGCTATAGTCTATGCAGTTGTTACCTCCTTTTTATATATATATATATAAGGAAAAAAAGATTGGGGTGATCGAAGCAATAGGGAGAGGGATTGGGCGCCTTCCCCACGCTGGGGCCTGAATTTTTGTAAATAAATTTCACAAGCGTTTCTTTCTACCCTGAGGGCATGGGAGGAGGACTCAACTGGAATGAGACTCAGCTCACCCATCTCTCTCCATGTGTGTGAGTGTGTGTACGTGTGCAATCCCCCTCCTACTCCTGTCCCGGAGGGATTGCTGTGAAATTTTTTTTGGTGGCAAATAAAGATATTTCTTTCTGTTCAGTATTATGATTTTATTTGACCCTTTTATTAGCCCCCCTCCTCTTAAAACCTTCAGTGCTCCCAAGGTGGGGGAAGAGGCAGGCAGGCAGGCAGAGCCCAGGCGCGTGAAGGTGAGGTAGGCCGGAGCTGGCAGGCGGCAGCACCCCCTCTGCAATGGCGGGCGATAGCGTGGTGGCAGCTTCCTCCCACTCTCAGGCCGAGGATATCCCATGGCTCCTCTTAAAGGTCTCTTTTCTCACGTGCAGCCCAAGCTGCGTCCAAATGCCCAGCAACGCTTTCCGTTTAAGTACACGTTTGTTGTGGAGTTAATTGTAACCATCATCGAATTTAAATTTATAGGAATTTTCTTGGCTCCTCCGCCTTCCCGCCAGATGTCTCCGTCTGTCGCAGTTAAATGTGTAGGGTTGAGGATAGGGCTTTCGTTGTTGTTGGGTTTTTTTCCCGCGATGAGAAGACTGTATTGGAATTTTTATATACAATTTTGAAGGAGGGAGGGGAGTGGAGAAACCAGCCCCCTTCCTTTCCTCACCCAGGCTGCCCCAGAGGGTGGGAAGGTGGGGCAGGGCCCCTTCCCCTCGAGCACAAATGGCCAGGCTCCTCCAGACACAGCAACACCTTAGGCCGGGGCCACCCTGTGTCTATACACTGGGTGTCCCAGAGGAGAGAGCTCCAGAGGTTTGTTCTTCTAAGAGGCTGGCTTGGGGTGGGAGACTTGGGAAGGAGGTGGCCTGAGGGGACAGCCGCCACCCCACCTACATTTGCCGAAGGTCTCTTCTCCATGGTCCTCTCAGCACTTTCAGGGAGGGCGCTCTGCAGTCTCTCGTCCAAAGTTGGTATTTGACATCTGAGATGTGAAACCAATTCCCTTGTCTCTCCCCCTCTTTTGAACTGTTCTTATGTCATTCAGAGGAAATCTTTTTGTCAATACAGTGCTGTTGAACGAAAGATAAAAGTGCCAAGACTACGGAGGACTATTGCTTCTAGGCTCCGTCGTTGTTTTTGATGACAGGGATCTCTACAGCTTGGGTTCTGAATCTGTAATTTGTAAGTGTGGTTTTGAGACAAAATTTGCAAACTGAGCTGTATATACAACACAGCCCCACAGTTGCCCCCTGTCAGTTCCCCCGTGTGCCCACGCATGGGGGAACTATGTGTTTTAAGTTGGTGTGCCTATGGGTACACATGAGAAGTAATATTATTTGTATGCTCTACCTGTACTGTGGAGTAACCCTGACCACATGCGCTTCTAGGGCTTGTGTCCCCCGTGGTGTGGAACCCTGGCAGTGTTTAGTCTCAGCGGGAATGCAGCTGAGGGGCCTCTGTGCGTGTGTGCACGTGTGCGTGTGGGAGGCTCCTCTAGGTATGTGGTATTTATCTCCTAGTCATATCAAGGGATATTGGCCTGCTGGGCATGTTTCCAATAAAATAAGATGAAAATAACTCTGTAGAATGGACCTTTTATAAAGCAAAATATTAATCTCCAATGGCCACTGATTTTAGAGAAAAACATTTTAAATTCACAGCTACCACTTTCCCTGCAGTGTGCAGCCTAGAGAAGATTCAGGAAAAATTTCTGGAAAATGGGTGGGGGGAGTCATAGTGGGAGAAAAACAAAGCTCCTATGACCCAGGCCCCAGAGCCTGCCAATCCTTGGTAATCCTCAAAAAATAAGAAAAACAACAGTCTGTGTCCCCCAAACAAACTCACCTTTGGACCCCGGGGTTGTCCAACCCCCCTCGCTGATCAGGGGTACTCTGGGCTCAACTTCTCCGGGTAATCCCCTCCAGCCATGGCGCTGCCCTGGAACAAAAGATCCTCGTCTAGACGCAGCCATAAAGCG